>CAUYQV010056324.1:0-19418 GCA_963574575.1 Galagoides demidoff | reverse complement strand
GTGTGGGGTTTTCACACACAATCCAAAACACTTCCATCAAACTGGTTAACATAGCCTTCATGTCATTTTCTTAGTTATTATTTTAAAACGTTCACATTCTGCTCTTAGAAAGATTCACTTGTACCCTTGTAAGATAAACCTCAGAAGTGATCCCTCCAATCCTCCTCCCTCCACCCATTCCCCCCTCCCCTCTCCCTCCCCTCTCCCCATATTCTTAGGCTGTTATTAGGTTATAGATTTCATACACAATTCTTAATATGCTCTCTTTTCCTTTTAATTAATTAAATAAAATATTTCCTGTTTTCATTTTTAATGTCTTTTTTACCCATGAGTCACCTCGTTGGTAAATACAGTGGTTTTAAAAATTTGGAATTTTTTTTATGTTTACAGTAAAGATGGTGGGCTGGGCAGTATCAGCTCAATTACAGGAAGAGCTGGAAACAAACATTAGCCGGGTGAGGGGTCAACAATGTCCATGTGACTCAGACCCAGTAAAAATTCTGCACCTTAAAGCACAGGTGAGCTCCCTTGCTTGGCAATACTCTGTGTGGGTAGTCACACATCGTTGTTGGGAAGAGTTAGTGCTGTACCCAACTCTGTTGTGTGAAGATAACTGGGAGTATCATAATTGGCATTTTCCTGGACCTTGCTCCATTCATCTCTTCCCTTGATTGATTTGAATAATATGGATGTAGTTTATTATCTATCTGTCATGTACTTTAATCAAGAATATAATGGTCTTCACTGAATTTTGTTAGTTTTTCTAGTAAATTCTAGAACCTGAAAGTGGTCTTGCAGACCTTTGAACTTGCAGTTGGTTTTAGAAGTGCTATCTGGAGTATCCCTAAACCTGCAGCTGGTGTCACAGTGAGGGAGATCTTTGGGACTCCTAAACTTTGCATTTGGTGTCAGTAGAAGTGATGTTGTGAACAACTTCTCATACTTCATCCATGACCAACTGCAACAGTTCTCTGATGGAGAAAGCAGGGCAGATGGAGTGGAAATCCAGGTTCTTCAGCTGGTCTCCATGGATACTACCATAACTGGGAGGCTGAGGAGGGGTTTCTTACTGTTGGGTGGGGGTAGGATTTCAGGCTATGCAGTAAAACTCCAATGATACCACCTCATCAAGGAGGAGGAGGCATACCTAGTCACCATTGAGTGGGAGTGGAAGCCCAAACTACCCACGTGGTCTCCACTGATACCGTCGGCTGGGGAAGCTTTGCCTTTACCCAACAGGGTTGCACATTCTAGTATCCTACTCTTCCTTTCCTGAAATTACCCTGATGGGGGTTGTGGAATATTTCCTGAATGCCCAGAGGGGTGGAATCTGTGTTCTCCACTTGTCCTTTGCTGGTGGATTTGGGATAGGATCACAGTTTATTTTATTCTGTGGATAAGAGAGATTAGCTAAAGACTGTCTGTGTAGGCTCCCCCTTTCCTAACCCTTCAGCTAAGAAAAGCAGGAGTTTTTTTCCCAGTCCCTCTTTTTTCTCTCCAGAAAAGAAGAGTAGAATTTCCATCTTACCACCATGTTATTCCTCCGGTTGTGAGCTGATCTTTCTTCTCTTCATGTTTATCAGTTTCTTATGTGTCTGTAATACCAGGGATTTTGAGCTATATTAAGTGGATTGAATAGAGAAAAAGTATGTCATTCTATGTTTCTGGAAATGAATGTTTTCATTGCTCTTTACCTTGGAGTTCTATGATTTACTCTATGTACCCATAACTCATCACAGTATAATTTCAGTGAATATTCTACCATTTCGTGGATAATATAAGAACTTTGCAGCATTATTCCAAATCCCACCTCCCACCTTTTATCTTTTTGTGTTATGAATTTTATTTTTATAAATGTATTAAACACCTAACTACGTTGTTCTCGTTTTCACTTTAAACCATTAAAAAATTAAAGATTGCAAATGTAACATTTAATTCCATAGTTATAATTTCTGACAGTATTTATTCTTTTTTATAGATGCATATTTCCAACTGGTATCAATTTTCTTATACATGAAGATGTTCCTTAACGGTTGATGATACATCACTCCGTTTTTGTTTTTTTGAATGTTTCTTTATCTCAGCTTCTTTTTTGTAGAATATTTTTTACTGGATAAATATTTTATTCTAATGCTTCTGGCTTACATTAATATTTTCTTGATGAGAAGTCTGTTTTCATTGTTACCTTTGTTCCCTTAAATCTGCAATGTCCAATGTGTTTCTTGTTTTTGTTTTTTTGTCTTAGTTTAATGATTTTTTTTTATTAGTAAAGTTCAGCAGTTTATTCTCTGGCCATAGTTTTCTTCATGTTTTTCTGTTTAGGGTTTGTTGAGGTTATTGCATACCTGTGTTTATGGGTTTTAACAATTATATTTGGAATAAGATTGATCATCATTTCTTCACATGTTTTTCTGTGCGCCTTTGTTAGATCACATAACTCCTACACTTTACCAATTCTTTGTTAATATTTATAACATTTTTCTCTTCATGCTTCATTTTGGATAAGTTCTATTGCAATCTAAAAGCTCACTGATATTTGTTGTTGGTGTCTAATCTGCTTTTAATTGTATTCAATAAATTTTTTACTTCAGAGATTACATTTTTCAGCTACAGAAGCTTCATTTTTTACTTTATTTTTAATTTCCATGTCTGTGTGCTTGTCACTCATCCCCACATTGTCTGTCCTTTATGGTCCTTTTATTTTATGCTAACGTATTTTCTTCCTAATTGTACATTACTCTGCATCACTTTTTCACAAATTTAATAACTTTTGGTTGTATTCAACACATTTTGAATGTTATATTTTTGAATTTTTTTATTGTAAAATAAGTTTTTAATGGCTGGATATTTTTCAAATATCCCCAATGTGCCATCAAGAAATCTGATCAAGTCCTGGAGATATGGGATCCAGCTGTGTGCCTGACACACTTGCAGGGTCTCTGGGGAGTGCCAGAGGGAAGGGATAGTTCCAATGCAGGTTCTCAATGGGAAAGGCGTGTGCTGTATTCCCCCGGACACCTCAGACTGGTGGGTGTACTAGGAGAGGGGAAGCAGCTGCTTTTGAAAGTTTTGGCTCACTTGACACTCTTGGTTGCAAAGGGTAGTAGGAGAGAGGAGGCTTAGGAAGAGAGTCTGAATGGAGAAGAGTCAGCAGTTTAGTTCTTGTCCCTCTCTCTGGAAGGAAGCCTTCACTGAATGTTCAAGCTCTGGGACTACATAAAATCTGCAGGGCCCACTGCAGTCTGGGCAGGAGTTAGGAACTGCCCCCATGGGCACAGGTGATGTGAAAAGTGAGGGTCTGGAGCTCTGTGGGGTGGGTAAGAGGACACTATGGGTGGAGAAACAATTCAATATCCTCCATCTTTGCTCCAGGCCACAGCTGCAGCGAGCTACCCCATATGGGCTGGAAGCTCAGCCCTTTATTTTTAGGAAGGTCTGGGCTTAGTGGTTGCAGCAGCCCTTGAGTTCACGAAGGTGGTAAATGCCCAAGCAGCTCAGTTCTGAGCTGACTTCTGGCGGTGTGAGAGAAGGAGAAATGGAACCCCCACCTGCCCTCTTCACCAGGCTCTGAGTGTCTTTGAAGTTGGTCTCTGCAAATGTACTTTTTCTTCCTGTTCTGTGAAAGAAATTCATTTCAGACCATGTCCCCCGCCCCCTGCCCTCAACTCTACCTGAGCTGTGCCCATTCCCCTTTCTCCTTTATCTAAAACCTTTCCAATCAGGATGACTCTCATTAGCCAACTTTCTCTTTTCTTCTCAGAATTTAATTCAATGTAGAATATTTTAAAACGCACTGAAATCTTAGCCCAGAATTTATGTTGGAAGTGATAATTTCTGATAACTTGTGAACTCATTATTTTCAAGTGTGTATGCTTTTGCTGTTTTTTAATTAATTGCCAGAAATAGTGCTATTTCTACATCATCCTTCAGATTCTTTACATGTTAGAAAATTGTCAACTCTCATCCATATGGCTTTTGAAATTTTTTAATCTGAGACAGTTATAAACGATATTAATAAGTATACATCCTATGTTTCATGTTTTTTCCCCAGTGTGTTTATTTTTCTTCCTTCTCGCATTTTACATTTTTTAATAAAAGACAATTTCAAATCAAAATAATATTACATGTACTTATATATTATTTTAATATATATAATATTTGCAAAAGAAAATATATGTACATAGTCTTTGAACTAAGAGGGATTTCCTATTGTAGCAGAAAAAGTTTACAAAATCCTCACCCCTCATCTTAGTTTGTTTATTTTAGAACATGGACATGGGACATGGTGTTGTTCAATTATGTACTTCCCAGAGGGCATTGACCCTTTATATTTTTAAGTTGAATATAATACTTATTACTTATAGAAGTGAATAAAATAAAGAGCTTAATGATTCACTATGATATAAATATTCATACAAATGCCACTGAGGGTAAGAGATAGTAAAATGCAGTGATAATTTCAAAGCCTTTCCATGGGTCAGCATAATCCATATATTCTCTACCTTTCATCATCTCTAAAGGTAAGTGCTGTCTTGATTTTATCATGCACTTATTTTATTTTTATTTATTGCTACCCAAGAATTTATCTCCAAATAGCGCAATGAGATTTTCCTTCTTTAAAGGGTTTTTATATTACTAGGATGTTGTGATGTATCATTTTATGTTTTATTTTGCTTATTATTTTAAGATCATCTATGATGCATGTCGCTATAAGTTCACACATGGATTTTGCTGTATTCGGGTCCATTGTGTGACTATACCAATAATTTGCTTTTCATTGTTGTTTAAAAAACACGTTGTTTCTAGATTAGGACTATTATGGTGAATAGTTGGAACTCTTTGTGTGCATGTGTGTGCACATTTCTGAAGTGTATACATTTAGAAGTGGAATTGATTATAAGGTTTATATTCAATACTAGTAGAAATGGTAGTGTTCCAGAGCTGTGGTTTTGATTTAGACGATCATGAGTGTAGGGAAGTTCCAGCTGCTCTGAATTCTCACTACCACTTAGTATAATCAGTTTTTATTTTTAGCCAAATTGCTCAATCTCTGTTTATATAATTCTCATTTTGGATTCAATTTCCTTTCACTGGTGACTAATGAAATTGAGCATATTTTCTTATGTTTTTAAGCCATTTGTAAACCCTTTTCTATCAAATTCCTATTTACTTTGATCTTTCTAATTGGGTCTTTTGTCATATTATAATTGATCTGTAAGAGTACTTCAGGTTCTTTGGATATAAATTATTTTGTTATAAATGCCTCAATATCTTGTCTCACTTTGTAGATTATCTTTATATTATTAATAGAAAAATTAAAGTAAGTAATTTATTTCTAGATTTATTTTCTTGGGTGTTTTTTGCAAGATGTTGTGCCTGTCTTTCATCGCAGCCCTCTCTTCTTTTTTAGAGATAACCACTGGCTGTTGTGACAATTATATCCCTGCTTTTGTATCTATTTTTTTTAATCTAATTTTTGTATCTAATTTTCAAATTTATTTGTACATCACTAACTTTAAAAATTTGAACTTGTTTTATACATTCAATAATTTGTATCATATTTGATATGTATTCATTTTTATGTATTGCTACTTTTGATCAATGTTTTATATGTAGTTGTTCATATATTTCGATTGATCAAGAATATTCCAATGCATATAGATAACAATTTGTCTTACTTTTACATATAATATGTTGTCTTTGGTTTCTTTTCAATACATGTGCATTTTATTTTGCTATTTTTGTTATCTTTTTGTGTGCCGATATAGCTAAAGTCAATGTTAAAGTGTTATTAACAATATCCAGCCATTACTGATCTCTGGAGAAAAGTAGTGTTTTACCATTAAATGCAGTGTCGGCTGTAGCCATTTGTAAGTATCTATCAGATTAATATGTGTTTCAGCCATCTCTAATTTGTTTTATTCGCCCCCGTCTATCTTTGTATCACTATTGCATAGTTTTATTTTAATGTATAGTAGATGTTGAGCTCTGATAATGCATATTCTCCAAGTTTGTTCTTCTACTTCAGTGTTCCCTTGACTGTTAATGGGCCTTTGCATTTCCATATCAGGTTGATAATCTCCATGCAAATTGTGGCTATATTGGAATTATTTTGACTCTATTGATCCATTTTGAAAAATTGACATCCTTAATACATTTAGAATTTTATATCATGAATATTATACATCTTATTAATTATTCAGATTATTTAAAATTGTTTTTAGAAATGTTTTGTTGCTTTGTGATCCTTTTCATTTACTTTTTAATTAGATTTATTTCTAGACCTTTTATATTACTTGTGCTATTTTAATTGTATCGTAGATCAGTTAAGTTTTAAATTTTTTTAATTGCTTTTAGCTAGCATGTAGGAACAGGTAGATATTTTTATAATGACTTTATATTCACTAAACTTTCTATATTTATTTGTCAAGTCAAATAGGTTTTTGTAAACATTTTCCTTTTTTCTATTACACATTCTTGTGATCTATGACTTGTGGCAGCTGTCCTTGGTGTTCTTTCTAATATATGTGCATTTTATTTTGTTGTTTTTGTTCTCTTTTTATGTACTGATAAAGCTAAAATTAGTATTACAACTTCGTTAGTAAACATCCCTGTCAAACTGTTACCTATCTCCAGAGGAAGGTGATTTAACCATTGAATGCAATGCATTGTGTTCTATAGCTGTTTGTACCTTTATCATGTTAATATTTGGGAAGTTGACTTTATATGTAAATATAATTCATTGACTAGAAGTAGTTCACTTGTTCTGAAAATCCCATATTACAAACTTTTTCTTTTAACTACATCATTATGTCCTTTTTCATTTCATATAATTGCTGACTTATATCTGAAATAATATTTTGTGACTTCTTTGTTCTACCTGTTCTTTGCTTGTGTCTTCTTAATTTTTAGTTTTATTTTGGAATCATATTTTAAATCATTCCATTTTCCTGCTTTAGTGATTATATTAGAAATCCCCAAAACATAAGCTTTCTGTGGGCGAGAGAAGTGGTCTCTGGTGGCTTCTGTAACTTTACTTTCATTTGAGGAAGGGTCCTGCTATAGCTCCTAGCTTTAAGCATTGAATTTGCCTCTGGCTCACTAACTCACATGGAATCCTTAGTTTCTGCTGTGCCATGAACCTATATCTGCAGGTTCCTCTGCTTGATTTTGAAGTGACCTGTATGTGCATCATTAAGCTCTGCACACACTTGTTCTTTCTTTTGCTTGTTGATCCACAACATGTTTATCACAATTTTAGATCTTTTAAATTCTTTTTATATTTTATGTATCATTTCAATGTCTCTATTTTGACAAGCCTGGTGTCTCACAACTTATAATTTCAATTCTTACCTAACTGGCCCTTGAATTCAGTTTCTCTTGTCTGGAATTATAGCAGGGGTCCAAGTGAAAGACGATGGTGGATTCGCACATCAATTTGAGATACATGTTTTGTATCAAATTATTACAAATTTTATTATTAAAAGTAGGTGCTGAAGTACTTAGGAATTTTAAAAATATCTCCCAGTCTTCTGGTTTGAGCCACTGGAATAGAGTAATTTTTTTTTAATTTCTTATAGCATAACTGTGTACATTTGATGGAATAGAGTAATTTAATGAAATGGGAAAAGAAACTTTGACTTTAGGAGTTGCAATTCAGAGCTAACTTCTACACATTAGATGAAATACGGATGAGGCGCAAAAGTGAACAAATTGAGTAGATTGTTGGATACCTGAGAGTCTCAGCAGGCAAACCCAAAGTAGAGACAAAGGTGGGATTCGCCCGCATGTAAATGGAATATATGTCATCCTCCCTAGTTGAGACGTTTTCACTCTAGTCTATCATGTGAATTTTTCAGGGTGAGTCACACATGTTTACTAATTCTGGCACTGTTAAACCTACATGCAGGTTCTCCCACATACCACCTCTTCCATTTTACATGATTCCTGAGTTTTTTCTTAATCAGCTAATTTTTAATAGTCAAGGAAAAGATGCAAGAGTGGCTCATAACTAAATTCAGGGAACAACGGTTGACACATCGTTAAGATGTGAGTTATCCAGATATGAGTGATCCAGATTAATGTTAGGCTAGAAATTTGGTCTCATTTGTTAAGCTTGTTCTGAGAGCTCTTGAATTATCATTTTTCCTGCATTTTTTTCTTAACAATATATATTAAAAATTTAACAATAACAATAGATATTCAAAATTTATGTAAACCCATCTTTCAAAATTTAAAACTTTTTCAGAGAGCAGACTCATCGTAACTATATACAGCCATATTATCAAGAATTGAATTAAAGACTTAATTTGTGAAAATGAATAGAAGGAAATTTAGTTTAATGGTACCAAAGAGGACCCCAGATAAGATACTTTTATGCATTCAGTGGGTGATTGTGTCATGTGCAAACATTGGAGTGCACTTACACAAATCTGGATGGTACTGCCTACTATAACCCTAAGCTATATGGAGTAGTCTGTGGCTCCCAGGCGACACATCTGTACAGCAGGTTACAGTGCTGAGTACTGTAGGAAACGGAAACACAGGAGTCTTTGTGTACCCAAACATATCTAAACACAGAAAAGGTACAGCACAAATGTGGTATAAAAGATACTTGGATAGAGTGCTTACCATGAATGGATCTTACAGAATGGGAAGTTGCTCTGAGAGTCAGTGAGTAAATGGTGAGTAAACGTGAAGGCATAGGGCATACTGTCACGGCAGTAAACTTTATGATCGCTATATACTTAAGCTACACTGAATTTACTTAAGATATTTTTCTTCCTTCAATAATAGTAAATCACAGCTTACTATAGTTTTAAATTTTACAAATTTATCCTTCAAGTATTGGACATTTTTGTGATAACACTGAGCTTAAAACACATAGTGCAGCTGTATAAAAATTCTTGGTTTCTTTATATCCGTCTACCATAAGATGTTGGTTTATACATATGTTTATATAGATACACATACATATTTGTTTTAATTTTAAACCTTTTGATCCAAAGCTAAGACACACACACATTAGCCTAGATCCACACAGAATCAGAATCATCAGTATCACTGGCTTCCACCTCCATATTTTATCCTATCAAAAGGTCCTCAGGGACAGTAACACACACCAGGCTGTCATTGCCTGTGACGAGAATGCCTTCTTCTGAAATACCTCCTGAAGGACCTGCCTCAGGCTATTTTACACTTAACACATTTTTATAAGTAGAGGGAGTAAGATCTAAAATTATAAAAGAGTATGCATAGCAACGTAGTCATTTATTATCATTATCCAATATTATGTACTAGACACAATTGTACTCATATATACTATACTTCTTATGCAACTGGCAGAATAGTGGGCTTATTTACACCATTTTTTGTGCTAGTACCTACCATGACTATGATGTTACTGGTTATAGGTAATAGGTACTTTTCAGCTTCACTGTAATCTCATAGGACCACTACTGTGTATGGCAGTCAGTCGAGCGTTATGTGATGTACAGCTATAGAGAGAGGACCAAAACATGTGTACAAATTTTAAGAGATGTTGTCTATGTATTACTTTTCAAAGTTGAGTTGAACTAGGCAGCAGTGTGGAGCATGCGGTATGCTGCCAAGATGGCGTGAATCAAATACAGGCAGCCTCACCATGGGACAGGCAGGTCAGTCAAAGAAGATGGTGGAAGCACGATTGTTGTCTGAGGGGAGTGAGACCATTTTGACGTGGTATTTGAAATCAGAGAGTGTTGTGGAAGTATGACGACAAGGCAGGCGTGAGTGGGGGGGACCTTAGAGGTTGTGGTAAACTGGAGAAAATTGACTACGCTGGCGCTACTTGGGGAAGAAATTGAAATGGCAGGTGCAGCGATACAAGTGGACACTTGGTCAGTGTTGTTCTGGCAGTGGTTCCCCAGCATCAGAGGTGTCTGGACACTGATGGTGGCCACTTTCAGCACCTCTTGTAATTGCAGAAGTCAAACATAACCTGCATTCCCCTTTTCTCATCAGGACATATGGAGTATTATAATTTTCATATAGTTTTTCCTGTCTTAAAATGTGTACAGGTTTCGGTCCCTGCTGTATGCTCTGGAACTCTTTCTAGTCACATCCTCGTTAGTTAAAACTGTCAAAATTCATCGAATGAAATGGTAGGGCAGTTTTCATAGCAACAAATAAAAAATGGAATGTGCTCCTAACCCTAGAAATAGAGTGATTTTAGAAAGTATGACTCTGAATTTCGTTATTTTTGGTGTTGTCATATTCTCAACGTAGGAGACCAAATGATGTGGAGTCCGTGGTTAGGTGGAACTGTATTTCACACTTCTAGGAGAACTTTCCCAAAGAAATGAAAAAAGAAAGAATAAGAAATCAGAATACAAAGTGTGTACCGGAATAGAAACACTAATATCTGAGGAAAAAATGCATCTGGTTCCATATAGTTGACTACAATACCTTGTATTCTAACTGTTAAAATATTCCGTAATAGCCGTGCTTCAAACCCAAGATCCCGCTGTTGTCTGTACCATGAGATAACGCCACGATGCAATAAATTAGCCAAGTGAAAAATGAGGAGACTTTCTGTTGTTTTAAAGAATGTAATAAAAATCAAATGTGAGTCATCTTAATAGGTAACTCTTATCAGGTTGGTTTCCTGACCTGCAGAGCTGATATGCAGGGTTCACTAGGGCTGTGCTTGTATTAGCCTTCTGCTGAGTCTCTGCTACCAGAATGAAAGTGTGATAGTTAAGGCAGCTATTACAATGAACAAGCAGTCCCTGGAGCCTATGCTTTAAAATCCAAGAAGCTGAGTTTGACTGCACTATTTTAATTCTCTGTTGATTGAAGTAGGCACCGTCTGAGGGAAATGAGTGGTGGGCAATGGGAGTGCCTCTCCAACCTATGTGAAGGGGAGATAGGTCATAATTGTAATAGAAATGCAGGCTGCTTAATAAATATTTAATTACATTCAGATCCATCCCCTTAGTTCCTGAGTTATTGTCAGCCAGTTAATGGTACGTTAATTAAAAAGCATATGCGATGAGGTAAGGATCATTTTCATGTGGAAAGTTTCTATCCGCCTTTGGAGCTCTGATGGAGAGTCTTTGCTAATTAGCCTCATTTCACAGAAGACCAAACCTTCGTGTCGTTGAATAAAATATGTCTTGTGACAGCAGCATGATATAGAATGTGTGGAGGTGGTCGCCAACCTGGTTGTATAGTTGGAAGTTCAGAAACCAGGGAGGCGTGGAAGACTTTTAAAGGTCTAAATGAAAGAGGGAATGTGCAAGCTCAAATCAAGGGTTTTATTTTTGTATTTCAATATATTTTATAGAAATATAACAGTAAACACTAGATGATTTCTGCATTTGGCTGGGAGAACAATTCCACTTCCTTCATATTCATTTCTCGGGACAGTCTATTTGTGTATACTTAGGATTTCAGAAATTCAATAAAATTCTGCTTTCTAGAGACTGATTTTGTTAAGGTTCTGATGTTAAAAGAATAATATATTTAAATAATCTCATATATATTTTGGTTGCCCGTCAAGGGAAGGGCATCCTTCTAGGGTTTACCTTTTAGTCCTAATCTTCTTCACAAAATCACGCCGCTTCCCTGTTGCAGAAATAGAACAGATCTTCTATCTTGTGATGATTGGCACTCTTAATAGTTTGGAAAATGTACATTCCATCCAGGTGCACTGAATCAGTAGCTCTTTTAGCAAGTCATTTAAGTTTTAAGGAAAATCTGATTTTATTAGTTCATCTTTAATCAAGACATCATACATTTTTAATAATGATTAGTAGTCATGGTAAGAACAAATCTAAAATTTAGCTCTACTTATTAGACATCAGGCATTTACTTTGCCTCACATGTGCCAGGCCCTTTATTGTCATTGCTTCATTGAGCTCTAACCGTGTCCCCATTTTACGAATGAGACAACTGAAGCAGACAACAGATTCATAACTGGGCCAAGGTCACAGAGGCAGTGCGTGTCACAGCCTAGATTCAAATATAGGTCTGTTTTTATTCCAAGCACGTGTTTTTAGCCGCCACACTCCACTGGTTTGAAACAAAAGAAAAATGGAAAAAAAAAACTGACAAAAGGAATATATTTTGCAATATAACTACTCTCTAATAAGTAACTGTTGTTCTTTGCATTCCAAAAATAGGCCATTGTGTGAAATCATGAAATGCCTCTTCAGGAGACAGTGCAAGAACTTGAAACATAAATATCAAAAAACAATAATCTCTAGTCAGATATCGAAATCTTACAGCAAGATTGTCAAGTTGGAATTTACTCTTTGAGAAAAGGAAGAAACTGAGAAAAACAAAAGTGTGAAAAATGCAATTGACTAATGATTAAAAACAACCCAGAGATGTAAATCAACACATATGTGTATTTGTAGATAAAGATCATATCTGTGTGAGATTAAGAGCCCGAGGAGGACTCTTCTGAATCTCATAATATTATGTCTTCAGATATTATTATAATAACTACCTTTCTACGGTCACCTTTAGATTTTTGGATTACTCATCTTCATTCTGTAGATATTGGCTGTCATCTCCTCCCACAGTATTCCAGCATTAATGCAAGTGGCTTCAACATCCCCATAGGTGAGCCTTCCGTTACCATGGCTAACCAAAGCCTTACCCTCTAATTATTTTGGGCAAATCCTATCTCAGCCATTCCTTTATCATTGACAAAACTTTATTTTGTCTATAGTCTCAAATTCAATCTCCATTGCAAACTCTCATATCAAACCCCCATTCTATCTCTCTACTTATTCCTTCAAGAGTGCTAATTCCAACATTTTTTTTTTAACCGAGATGTTATTTGCAATCAATCCACTATTGCTCTCAAAGTTTCACTTCTTCCCTGTATCAGGATTGGTTTTAAACCAGCTTGGACCCTGAGGTCCATCGTCATCATCACACCCTCGTGTGTCTTAGCGTTTATCATACTTACCTGGAAAATTCCAACCCTAATAAAAATCTCTATTGACGAGCACCTGTACTTGAGCAGCTGATTGTTGCCAAGGAAAAGCTCACAAACATGCTGACAGGTTTTATTCCAAATTTACGACGTTAAGGAGAAATGGTCCCTGAGTGCAGTCACACAATTCTGTTCTATTTTCCTGCTCCATTTACTCTTCCATTATCCTCGGTAACTACTTCATACTTTCTCCTCCCTCCTCAAACCTCCACAGTTTCTTACATTTTTCTCTTTCTACTCTTCTGATTTTCCTTTGCATTTCACTGAAAAAGAAAAAGCAACCAAAAAGGCCTCCTTCAGCTTTCACGGCCATGTGTATGCACCTTTCTGCATGTTTCTGAAATCTTTGCCTTACTCATGCATTACTAGGAATAGACTTTATACCACTAAGGCAGCTCCTTCATGTGGACTCCTGTTCCCGTCCCTTCTCAACTACGACATATTCAAGGTTGTATAAAAACACTATTTCTCATGTGATGAATTTTTGTATTTAAATTGGAAAATAAGGGATATAGTTTCCAAACAAGTTGTGATTTCTAACTAAATAAAACCAAAACCAACCCCCCGAATACCTTGACTGTCTGTATATTGCCTTCCAACTACCACCCCCCGTTCTCTTTTAGAACAAAATCATGTAGAGTTGAACATAGTTATTGTTCCCAGTTTCTATCTACTTTTTTTTATTCTTGAACCAACTCTAACCGAATATTTACCACTGCCATTTCACTCAAACTGTTGTTATCAATATATACCCACTGATTCTCAATCTTTGAATCCAGTGATCAACCCCCGATCTATCAGTGGTATTTGACACAGCTGATTGTTCCCTCCTCCTTCTTGAAACACACTCTTCACTCAGGTTCAGGGCTCCCAGATCTCATCTTTAATCCCCTTTGCCGATCATGCCTTTTGTCTCTATTATCACAACTTCACGGAGACTCTGTTCTCTGTGTCAGATTGTTCCATTTCCTGCTGCCTTATGGCTTTTAACATCATCAGTCTGCTTTTATTTCTGAAATCAGTGTTTTCAGTTTGAACACCTCTACTAGACTCCAGATTGGAAGTCTGTTGGAATTAAATTTCCAGTCAATGGCTCCATTTAGTAGCTAATTGCCATCACACACCCCACCCATCTCAGTAAATGGTACTGCCAACCCACTAGTTTTTCAGACCAAAATCATAGAAGTTGTGTTTGAAATCTCTCTTTCTCTTGCACTCCGCATTACTTTTCAAAACCAGTCCCCTGGGTCTACCTTCATAAGCACAACGAGAAGATTTCCCTTACCTTTTCCATCACTAGCATTCTTGTCTTGGCCACCACCATCTCTCAGCTGGATAAATGCTATAGCCACAAGTGGTTTATCTAATTCTGCCATTTCTCTTTTCCAGTCAACAGAGAAGCCAGAATAATATTTGTAAAAAGCAGGTCAGTTCATTTCATCTCTGTACTCAAAGGCTTCTCTGGTTTCTTATATCATTCAAGGGTGTTCGACCCATGGCCTGCAGGCTTCGCATGGATTAAGTGAGGTTGTTTTGCTAATCTGTGGTAGTGAAAAGCACAAAAATTATGCACAGACTGTTTTCTCCTTTTTTTTTTTTTTTTTTTTTGCTCATCAGCATTCAATGGTGTTTGTGTATTGAATGTACGGCCCAAGACAACTCTTCTTCTTCCAATGTAGTTCAGTGGACACCCCTGCGAGTAAATAAACCCTATTTCTTCCATGACCTCCTAGGACCCACGTGACCTGGCCTATTCTGCACCTCTGACCCCACTCCCCTTCCCCCACACTTCTCTTGGGTGGTTCACTCAAGCCACACAGCATCCCCTATGATCTGTAGGTTTATACCTCAGGTCCTATGTACCTGCTGTCCCCTCAGCTTGAAATACTTTTCTCTCAGATAGTCTTAAGGTTTTGTCTCTGCTCCTTGAGGTCTGTGTTCAGGTATCTCCATATCAGTGAAACATTTCCTTAATCCCACATTTAAAATTATAATCTCTTTACCCCATCCCCTCTCTCCTTTGTGCTTTGATTTTCTTTGCTACACTTCAACACTTCACTTTTTGACACATCTTATATTTTAATTCTTTTGTTTTTCTCCCTTCTATTAGAATTTATGTTCTTTCCTTTTCCTTTAGCTGTTGTATTTGCAGTGTCTATCATAAAACAATGTGAGGTATGTAGTATAGGCTTAGAATTTGTTAAATATTTGTGTAAATCAATGTGTAAAATATGATGGTGCCAATCACTGCATACGACCTGTCTGTGTCTACTGATGACAGCACACATTGTGGCAATGAGTGTAGAAGAAAGACACCAAGAGAAGGAAATTGCTTCTCTCTAGTTAATCATAGCTAGAAAGCCAAATGAGTATCCAGACACAAAAGTATAGCCTGGCTAAGAGTTTCACTAGCACAGGAACCATTAAAAAATGTTTAACAAGCTAGCTTTGGACCACCAGCAGTGTTGCCCAAAGAGTATACCACTTAAAAATATTTACTGGTTTTATTACCAGGCATTATCTGTGAGTGAGGGATTCTACACCTACATAAGCTTGAGAAATGGTGTAGCACAGGCATTTAAATTAAATAAGTTTTCCCATTGCAAAACTTCACTAAATCCCTTAAAATTCAGATTTATATTGAAACCAGTGTAAGAGGAAGGATTTATATACTGTTTCCCAAACTTGATCGAGTATATAACATGTTTTACATGATTTCATTAGCAAGAATCCTTTTTCACTGGAGCTAAGTGAGGTATGAGACAATCAGTTAGTGATATCACAAATCATATTCTTCTGCCTACCTAATTGATTCATTCACTTAATGTGCAAGATTTATTGAACATCGGCTCTAGACACCGAAGATTCAGGAGAAACACATTCTTTGTTCTTACAAAGATAATAATTTACTTTTAATAATACAACAAAGGAAGCACAATAGATACATTATGTACAAAGGCACAGATAATATAAGCTATTTCTCAGATATTTGTTATAGTCATTATAACATGATAGTACATTTACTGTTTTCAGTTATGTAATTTTACTACAATATTTCTTTTTAAAAATTTTTAAATATTTTTTTTTTATGAAATCATAAACACATAGATCATGTATGCATTAATGCATTTATGGGGTACAATGTCCTGATTTCATATAGAATTAGGAGTGCTTACATCACACTGGTTAATATATACCTTATCTCATTTACATAGTTATTGTGTTAAGACACTTATACTCTATACTAATAGATCCGACATGTGCTCTTGCATTATGCACTGTAGGTGTGATCCCACCATTAACCCTCCCTCCATCTGACCTGTCCCATCCCTTCATATCCCTCCCCTTTACCTCCTTTATCTTGGGCCTTAATTGTGATCTATTCTTCATATGACAGTGTGAGTGATTATAAATAGGTTTTGTAATAGTATGGAGTACATTGGATATTTTTTCTTCCATTCTTGAGATACTTTACTAAGTAGAATATGTTCCAGATCCATTCATGTAAACATAAAAGAGGTAAAGTCTCCATCTTTTCTAAGACTGCATAATATTCCATGGTATATATATACCACAATTTATTAATCCATTCATAGGTCAATGGGCACTTGGGCTTCTTTCATGACTTGGCTATTATGAATTGAGCTTCTATGAACAATCTGGTGCAAATATCTTTGTTATAAAGTGATTTTTGATCTTTTGGATATACCCCTAGTAGAGGAATTGCAGGATCAAATGGCTGGTCTACTTAAGATCCCTGAGTATTCACCATACTATTTTCCAAAAGAGATCAACCTTTCAAATTTTCAAGTGTGTAATGCCAACTTTTGGGATGATACCACTTTTTTGTGAAGTTTTTTTTTAATCATTGTATTCTGCCCCACACATGGAACAATGCAGTAGATGATAAAAATTTGAATTCTAATCCTGAGCCCTGAATATACTAAGCCCTATGCCTTTTTGCAAGTCACGTGAAATCTCAGGTTCTTTACCTTTATATCAATTCAGGAAGCATATATTGGACACCTGCTCTGTAAAATGGCAATTTTAATCTGTGCTCCCCACTTCTTCATTTATACAACCAATTGTGGGGGCATCACAGCTTCTATTCTCTATAACTGATATACAAATATGTATAGTCATGTGATAGTCTTTGTGCTAAGAAACATATAAACTATTCTATAAAAAACATGATTTTGAGAAAGGTGCAATTCCATAGGGGAGCAGCACAGATAGTTGGCTAAATAGTTTCTTTCTTCTTACCAGGTTTGTCCCTACCAGCTTTTTTCTGCAGGATTATACTTTCCACTGTTGCCATGCTTGGCCACATTACTGGATTATACTGAGAATTATGGGGGGATGTAGTGTGTTTCAGTTCATAGCAGAAGTTAACTGGCAATCATATTATTCTGCCACATCTGTTCTCTCTCTTTCATGGGACTGGCATGAACCACATAGGGGATGCTCCTCCGGTGTTGATCTTAGACACTGAATATTATGGATCACTCTTCCATAATTGATCTGTAATAAGTTCACATGTGAGTATATGGGTACACAATAAGTTTTGTTGCAACCTTCAAGATTTGGGGTCATTTGGTATTATAGAAATGGTTGGGCTAAGCTGACTAACCTAACCTTCAGAGGTAGGTTTCCCTTTTATGTAAGATTTGATGTATATGTTTTTTACCATGTAGGCCTAAGGTAAGTGGAAGAATAGCTAGAACTTCACATAGAGATCTCGAATGTGCAATGGTCTAGAGGCAAGGAAGAGTAGTGATTTTGATGACTTACAAATGCTTTGACATCTCTAAAGCTTACTTTATATATATGAAATAAAAACAAGTTTTGAGGCATAGTCCAGGAACATATAATGGTCAATTTTGCATTTTAAGTTACAGTTTTTAGACTTTGTCATATGAATCTCAAGGATTTGAAGTAGTGAGTATGACACAAACTCATTTTGTTATTTAAAAGAGGCCATCCTAGCTCCGGGGTGGATGATGAATTGGGACATTATGAGACACTATTTTGGAAATACTTGGTAATTCAACAGAGAAATTGAGAAAACCTGAATCATGGAGGTAGCAGTGATGATAAAAATGAAAGAATAAATCCCAACAGATCTTAGGTAGCAGGAGCAGTAAGACTTAGTTAGGAATTTGGAACTCAGAGGAACAAGCAGAAATACAAATAGAAGACCAGAAATAGCAGGGTGATGTATGTTGAAGAGCTCCAAAAACTTATATCCCTCTTCACAAACATGAGGACAGGGCATTTCTGCTGTAATATCAGTGAGGATGCATGGGAGTGGGGAAGAGTGTAGTAAAATGTGAATTTGGTTCTTTTTGAAGTAAGGTTGTTTGATGGCAGAAGGAGGGATGTGGTGGCTGAGTGGCAGCGAGGATATATTCATAGTTCTACAATTTTGTGTTCATATTGTCCATAATTATCTAATAAAACATACAATAAACTATATCTAAACATGCAATCTTGGATGACTAGCACTCTTGCTGGTTGTTTGATTTCATTTAGCTTCAGTTTCTGTAGATGACAGGAATAATGATGTCTTAGTCCACTCAGAAGGCTATAAAAAATACCATACATTGAGTGGTTTATAAACAGCACAGATTGATATTTCATAGTTCTGGAGCTGGGAGCCCCAGATCAAGGTAGATTGAGTGTCTGGTGGGGACCCATGTTCTAGTTCATAGATAACTCATTCTCGCTTTACCCTCATATGGTAAACAGGGTGACTAAGCTCTCTCAGGGCTCTTTTATAAGGCACAAATTCCATTCATGGGGGCAAAGCTCTTATGACTTGATTACCTCCCAAAGGCCCCATCATATTAGTAATTAGGGTTTAACCTTTTAATTTGGGAGATAAAAACATTCAGACCATAGCAAATAAAGATAAGATAAGTGACTCGGCTATTATGATGACCACCAATAGTGGGACTGTAGTATGTCTTGGATGCCCGGGTCATTTTAGGCATGTAGACCAATGCAACACCTTTGAAGTAAATGAATTCACATATCACCCAACTCTTTCTTAAGAAAGGATTTGTGCAAGAAAAAAAAATAAGCTCAGGATATACATAAATAAATGCTGTAAACTCCACCTCTCAATGTTTGCTATTAAAGACACTAAATCGACTTCTAGAATATCCAAAGTTGTTTTGCTCTTTATTTCCAAATTTTGCGAGGGTCACTCACTTCTCTGGACCTCATGAGTCTTCCATGGCTCATTATGAGTGATTAAGGAAATGTTTTTGTCTGGGGAACTGCAGAATAATACTTGATGCTTAATAGATACTCCATGAATCTTTGTTAAGTGATTAAATGATATTCAATTATAGTAATGTAAGGTGCTTCAGGTAAATAATATTTGCATGGAATTTGTTGCATTTGAATGTAAGATAATGGCTTGGTG
>CAUYQV010056320.1:0-33846 GCA_963574575.1 Galagoides demidoff | reverse complement strand
TCAGATAGAGCAGCTGTTCTCAACCTGTGGGTCGCGACTGCTTTGGGGGTTGAATGACCCTTTCACGGAGATCACATAAGACTATCCTGCATATCAGATATTTACATTACGATTCATAACAGTAGCAAAATTACAGTTATGAAGTAGCAATGAAAATAATTATATGGCTGTGGGTCACCGCAACAAGAGGAACTGTATTAAAGGGTCACGGCATTAGGAAGGTTGAGAACCACTGACGAGTGAAGAAAACAGGATGCCCAATTTGAGGTTTTTTGTTCAAAATATCATTGGAATTTCTATCTAGACCACTCAGATAAAAGAAACAAATGGAGGGCATCCAAATTGAAAAGGAAGAAGTTTCCTTGTTCCTTGTTTGAAGACTATATTATTATGTATCTAAGGACTTAAACACTCCGCAAAGAAACTATTAAAATCTGATTAAACCATTGTTAAAATTTAGTTAGGTATTCTATAGTAAAAAGCCAAAGATTTCAGCAAT
Organism: Galagoides demidoff; assembly: GCA_963574575.1. NCBI lineage: Eukaryota > Metazoa > Chordata > Mammalia > Primates > Galagidae > Galagoides > Galagoides demidoff. Next base: position 33,347 of record CAUYQV010056320.1, on the reverse strand, counting down.
AGCTTTAATTGAACTACCTAATTTTTTTCTTCAACAAGCTAAAAACAACAGAATAAGAATACAAATGGCCGTATTCTTTAAGGTATCTTTTTTTTTTTTTTTCTTTACCATTCCATGTAAGTGGCTGTTACATTCTGGTACATATAGCAAGGGTATCTTTTAGTACCCAGGAATTATTCTCATTCTCTCTCTCTCTCTCTCTCTCCCCCTCTCTCTCTGTTTTTATCCCTCTTGGCCTCTATTGTTCTCTCCTACAGGAATAAGATATATTCCTATTCTTTCAAGTCTAAGCGTATATTTCAACTTAAGTTTTATTAGAAACCTACATTGAGATAAAGGGCAATAAAACAGACACGACTAATACATACATATTCTTTTACATATGTACAGTTCTCTCTGCAGGCAAACTGTATTGCAAAGTGTTAACTCAGCAGGCTTAGGTTGCTCAAACCCTCCACAGCCTGATGGCATTTTTTTAGGATTGGCCCTTGGTCAGCTCTTGGAAGATGTGCTCTGATCCCTTGGGATATTCTGCCCAATAGGAATGTTTCGGTAAATATATATGTATGTGTTTTTATTGAGACAGAGTCTCATTTTGTCTCCCTCGGTAGAGTGCCATGGTATCATACCTCACAGCAACCTCCAACTCTTGGGCTCAAATGATTCTCTTGCCTCAGCCTCGGGAGTCGTTGGGACTACAGTTGCCTGACACAACACCTGGCTATTTTGCTTTGTTTTAGCAGGCCCAGGTCAGGTTCAAACGCACCAGTCCCAGAGCATGTGGCTGACACCTTGACCACTGAGCTATGGACACCCAAACTAAACTAAGAATATATTTTATCACAGACGTCTGCTTGTGCCCTTGGGGTCTGGATTCTGAGTAGCTGGGTTCACTCAGTTGTTCACTCAGCTGTTGCATGCCTGCATTACTGACACACCCCATGTACACACAATAGAAATGCTGTGGACACCCAGGCTCAAAGTAGAGTCACAGATTCTTACCTGATAGAAATCAGTTTATCTGATTTTTCACCTACCGTTGCAGGGAAAATCTAGCTTCTCTGCTTAATGACATTGGGAGAGGACACTCTGAAGCTTGCACCTGATTTCTCTGGACCTCTCCCAGGTATCACTTCACCTTATTCAACTTCATGTGCAATTCAATGATATGAACTACAGCCATGATGTCATTCTCCGCCAAAGATTCACTATTCTGAGTTCAACGATTTTGGACAGTTTACCAAGTCTGAAGATTGACTTAGAGATCCCTATCACCATAGGAGTTGAGTATTGATGGATATTCAACTTCACTATTAAAATAACATAAGCTCCCCCCTCAGTTGTGAATGCACAATTTATCCTCACATGATTCTTACTCTCATAGTTTTTGCCTTTTTAAAATCTATCATGTGACAAGTGAATCTAGGCAAGTCTACTAGCTCAATATTTTTCTCTTTTTCTCCATGTTGTGGGATAGATGGTGTGATCTTGACCCCTCTCATGGTCTTTTTCTTGATAAACTTATCCTTTGGAACTACTTTTTTCATTTGTGTGTAAATAGAAGTCATTCCTTAAGTTTGGAACATAAACCACACGTGTCCATCAGGCTTTTATCACTGAAATAGCAGATAGAGAGAGAGGGCCATTGGGTAAGTATTTGGGGGATTTTAAGCCCATTCTACTACTTCCCCCTCATCCCTATAGGACATTGGTAAACACAGGAAGAGGAAGAGTAGTTTGCATGGAAAAATTTGCCCTGAGTTTCCTTAAGGTTATAGCTTTGATTAATATAAAACAAAAATGATTTTCTTACTGACAAGGCTTTGAAAAATGTTTTAAATTATTGGAAAGTGGAAGAATAGTACAAATTAGCACTAACAATTTACAATAGCTGTTCAATGAGGGAAAGCACTCAGTACTTTCTTATTTCATTGGTCTTGGGTACCAGTAGGCTCTGTGACCATGGTCTTTTTCCTCTTCAGCCAGTGACGACACGTCATTAGACAATAAGCCTCTTTGTACTTAAAATTTTCTATCTACTATGCAACAATGCTGACCTCAGAGGAGTATTATGAAAAATTGTGGTGTATTTTGTAAAAGTTATTTTTTCTATTAATTCTGGATTTAGTTGTTGCTCATTATTCTGGTGATGAATTTTTTTTTTAAGGAAATAGGAAAATCTAAAAGTAGCATGAAATGTCTACATATTTTGAAGGTCTATATCAAAGTTGCTCTGTAAGTTTTTATGTTAAGTAACAGGACATCTTGGTCATATTTGTAGCAGCAAATGTAGGAGTTCATGAGTGGCAGTACGTATTTCCTCTGTGCTAATGTCTTACTCTCTCTAGAATATAAGTTTCTTATTCAAATCAATGATCAACAGAATGTTACTCTTACCTTTCTTAAAAGTAAGAGAATATTTTTAGAATACCAAAGCTAATATCAGTATCTCTCCACAATGAATGATCTTGCCTATGAATGCTAACTCACAGCAATGTTAATATAAATCGCTCCTAAATTCACAAAACCGAATCAACTATTTGCTCCTATTTTAAAATTTTATGGGTAAGTAATGAGTAGCTCCTTTGATATCATTTTGATTAATGAATTTAGTCATTCATTCAATTACCAGGTAATTTCCATCTTCCTAATATGCTTATTAATAAAAGTATGACAGACGATTCAAATTCATGGAATGGATTCCTTAGTGTTAATAGATCTGCTTAATTCTTTTCTTTCAAAACTCAAAAGATACTAAATTACCTAAGTTAAATATTCCAAAGTAGAAAATGAGATATCTTAAAAAGAGTTATTTTACGTATCCATAGTATGTGAAGTTATATACTCTGACAAAGTAGAAATTTCTTGGGCTATAATTGGGTTATAGCTTTCCTATGAAAGCTATAAATTGGTTTCATAGTAGGGTTGAGTACATTGGATACTTTTTCTGCCATTCTTGAGATGCTTTGCTAAGAAGAATATGTTCCAGCTCCATCCATGTAAACATGTAAGAGGTAAAGTCTCCATCTTTTTTAAAGACTGCATAATATTCCATGGTGTATATATACCACAATTTATTAATCCATTCATGGGTCGATGGGCACTTGGGCTTCTTCCATGACTTAGCAATTGTGAATTGGACTGCAATAAACATTGGTACAAATATCTTTGTGATTATGTGATTTGGTCTTCTGGACATATACCTAGTAGAAGAATTGTAGGATCGAATGGCAGGGTCTATTTTTAGATTCCTAAGTGTTCTCCAAACATGTTTTCAAAAGGAACATATTAGTTTCCATTCCCACCAGCAGTGTAGAAGTTTTCCCTTTACTTGACATCCACGCCAACATCTAGTGGAATCTGACGATGCACATTTCCTCGTGGTTTTCATCATTAACCTAGCAATAATTCTAGTACTAGTGAACATTAATTTTGTGCTATTAGAACATTCTTTTTTTTTTTTCCCTCTCTTTTGGAGATGGATCTAACTTTGTTGTTCCTGTCTAGAATACCATGGATTCAGCCTATCTCACAGCAACCTCAAACTCCTAGGCTCAAGTGATCATCCTGCCTCAGACTCCCAGTTGCAGGGACTACAGGCACCCATCACAACAACCAGCTAATATTTCTAATTTTAGTAGAGATAGGTTCTTTCTCTTGCTCAGGCTGTTCCTCAGCTCAAGTGATCCTCTCATCTTGGCCTCCCAAAGTTCTGGGCTTACAGGCGTGAGCCTCTGCACCCAACCCAGAACATACTTTCTTAACAAAAATGTAGGACTCAGAGATAACTCTGTGTGTTAAAAGTTTACAAGTGAGAGAACTAAAGCTAAGAACTTAAGATTAATAAAAGAAGTGCAATACTTACTCCAAGCCATGCCACTCCAGAAGTGGCACTGTAAAACTCTTAAACTATACTTAATCTATTTATTGCCAAAACCTGTGGTTTAAGTTTTATTAATTGAAAAATAATGACTGGGTTTCCTGGAAATGGAATTAAAAATAAATACACATTTTCAATTTATTTTATATTAGAGCAATAGTCTAGTTACATTTTATAACACATTAACACCACTACTCAATTTAGTCATTTAAGAATTCATAATTTTTATGACCAATGAAGAATGAATGAATGAGCATCCAATATTGATCAACAGCCTAACCTGAATCAAACAGTTGATTGCATATTTACTAAATTTACCCTCTACTTATTATATGCTCTATTTTATTTGGTAATATAATGAACTAAAAGTAACAAATGCTAAGAAATGAATGTTCATTGTATATTAAGTGCTATTACATTTATGAATTTTTTCTTGTCATAATAACAGGCCTATTTGTAGGTATTATTATTTGTCTCATTTTATACATGAGACTAGTGAAGAACAGAGAGGGTGAACAAATTATCTAGGGTCACTCAGTTGAAGAAGGGAAATGTAAGGTGTAAAGTCATCACATGCAGTGAAGTCTATGTTCTTAGTTTTCAACAAAGAAGATTGAGATACAGAGAAAAATCAAGTTACTGAAGAAAACAAGAATATACTAAAAAGAATCTTTGATATATATCAGGGGAAAGAAAATGTACACAATAGCAGGATATAATCTTCTTTAGATTTTAACCCATTTATGCCAGAGCTTGAAATTTTTGAATCTTTTTGCATGAAATTTATATATGTTACTAACCTAGGAAATTTCAAGGAATAAGAATTTGAAGAGAAAAATGTTATTATACTTCATGATTAAGTTGTGTGACATTCCAGAAATGGAACACTAGGCAAAACCTTGATACATGGTACATAATGTACAAAATGCTGTTTCTTCTCTCAAGAGGTGGTGACACCTGCTATTCAGTATGATATTCATTAGAACACTTTGCATGTAAGGCAACATCACATTTTATACGTTAAAAGTGGTGTTTTGGCAGTGCCCGTAGCTCAGTGGGTAGGGCTCCAGCCACATGCACTGAGGTTAGTGGGTTTGAACCACCCCCGCCCAGGTAAACAACAATGACAATTGCAACAGAAAAATAGCCAGGTCTTGTGGTGTGCACCTGTAGTACCAGCTAATTGGAAGGCTGAGGCAAGAGAATCACTTAAGCACAAGAGTTTGAGGTTGCTGTGAGCTGTGATGTCACAACAATCTACTGAAGGTGATATAGTGAGATTCTGTCTCAAAAAAAAAAAAAGTAGCGTTTTTATGATATTCAGTACACTGCTTTGCTTTCTCTGCTCTACCATCACGTTTCATGTCCTTATAAAATGAGATATGTTATGCATCTGAGAAGGTCTTTGTCTTCAGCCAGGTTCTGGAGGATGACCATGGGTCTCCAGGTAACAGCCTACCACATGTGAGTGAAACTCCAGAAAATCCACTGGTTTCTCAGCATATTTTATGCAGTTGCCAAGCAGTTATTTTGTAAGACCAATGGGAAACAGAACAAAAGAGATGTGAATATCATTTCTTTACATGGATTGATGCCTGATAATGATCAATGTTGTCTTCAACTCTATCTACGCCTGCCATGAAATGGTTATACAGTTTGATCATGTTTATCTGCTTAACTTGAATTTTCTTTCTCAGTTTCTGAGAATAACAATTCACAAGACACAAGGGTATTGATCCCAGCACCAAATGAGGCAACAGTGACAACACTGTTATCATTCCATTTGCAGGCGATATTTATTGCTTTTGCCATTAAATTGATAATCAAATGTGCTTCTCTTTTCTTCAGAGCTGCATCTGATTCCAGTGGATTTTGTCAATATGATCCTTTCTCACTGTACCTGTTGCCTGATGTCCCACTGAACTGAGCTTATTGAGAAGTGTAAAACTATTAAAAAATTATCAAATACAAAATGGTATCATCCAGAGTGTATGTGTCCCACTAAACTGAAAGACAAGTGATGCACCAGCACTGCATTCCTCGTGTTTAGTATTTGGGTTTTTACCCTGATACAGATGAAACCAGGTAACATAGCCCAGATGTACAGCGTCACCCCCAAACTTGTAGCCAAAACAAATGAGCTTTCCTGGAATACATTGTTTACACCCATGACAAACAAAATAAGACATCATGCATTCATCAAAGGTAAAATACGTTTAATTTGAAACAGATTTTATACATCTCTCCTTGAATGTGCATATAAGAGGTTACAACTTGGACAACTTGGGTCCAAATTTGTATTTTCAGCAACAAGGTACTTAGAAAATATAGTTTCAAAGAGGTCATGTCTCAGGGCAGCACTAACAAGTATATTACACACAACTGTTCTTTGTTTTCAGAATTTACACCTTCTGGAATTGAGAGGTAACCACTCAGAAAAATAATTCCCAAAAAGCATTTGAATTCAGAGCTAGTCAAACCAAGATTTGTATCTTCATTTGCCATGAATAAATTGGGTTTAACAACCTTGTTATCAAGGAAAAGTTTAAGAACTTCTGTGGGAGTTCTCATTTCAGGAAAGACATGGCTGGAGGTACTATAACCCCACCAGCTATGGGCTGTGCAGTTAAGTCAGCTTTTTTCTGTTTGCAAATAATTTGTGTCATTTTCTTTCTTTGGTGAAGGAGGTTGCTGTACAGTAGGCAATGAACCTCATCGTCAAGAGAGTCACCTTCAGGTGCTCTGAGGGATCATCTGAGTCAGACACAGCATCATAGCCATATTGAATAAGATATTCAGGTACACACAACAAAGAACCTGGCAGATTATTTATTGTTCCCCCTTCCTCATCTCCTCAGTCCTCATTGGAAATAGGTGTGGTAGCATTTTCAGGTGGTTGTATCAACATAGCTCTTGCTTCTCTGCTGTCCTCTGTCTCTAATAGGTCAGTATTCATGTAAACCTAGAGTCTGAGACATCTCCAGACTTGTAAAATGATCTCCCCTAAAAAGTAAAAATATATTATCAATCCTAGGGGTGTATGTCTAGCCTAGTGCTCCCAAAATGGAACATGCAACATTTCTAACTCATATCTAATATAATAATAACTTCTGTTTTTTCTTTAAAGCACAATAGCACAACTAGTAGAGAAGTAATAGAAAAACAATTATTAGTATAGGATATAATGCAGTAAAGTTGTATTTACATGTCTTTGAATGGTTCTTAAAAATTTTTCTAAAATTTCACATGAATTTTGAGCAGCTCACACTATGCCAATATTTGCAGCAATGACTAACTCTGGGCACATGATAACACATATTTCCAGGAAGCAGACATGTTTGAAAACTTAGACCTCCGCAATGACCTTGAGAAGTAGGATATAAATAACTTCCATGTCACTACCATTCCAATTATGGAACATGAGGAATATTAAGAAATACTTCTGGCGTCTCTTTGTGAAAAGTATTTATTTTTCATTTGTATTATACTATATTTCAAAGTGATTAATACTTTGATCTAATAATTAAATCAATTAATTTAAATGAATCAATTATTGATCTACTTAATTGAATCTGAAGTATTCAATTAAAATATATCTCATGAAATAAAAATGCTTTATGGAAAGATACTTTTAAAATAATTTATTATAAAGAATTTATTTTAAAACATCTAAAATGTATGATGCACCTCTGTGATTTATCTTACAAAGGTACAAGTGAATCTTTCTAAAAGTGGAATATAAATGTCTTAACACAATAACTAGGAAAATAACATGCAGGCTATGTTAATCAGTTTGATGAAAGTATTTCCAATTGTATGTGAAAACCCCACACTGTAACCCCATGATTGCATTAATATACACAACTATCATTTAATTTAAAAAAAATCTTCAAAATCAAAGCATGTTGGATTTTTTTTTTTTTTAACAGAGTCTCACTATGTCATCCTCTGTAGAGTGTCACAGCTCACAGCAACCTCAAACTCTTGGACTTAAGCAATTCTCTTGCCTTAGCCTCCCAAGTAGCTGGCACTACAGGCGCCTGGCACTATTCTCTTGGCTATTTTATTGGCTATTCTTTGCTGCAGTTTTCATTGTTGTTTAGCTGGCCTGGGCTGGGCTCAAACCTACCATGTTTAGTGCATGTGGCAGGCCCCGTAGCCACTGTACTACAGGCGCCAAGATGACATTTTGGATTTTTTTGATTGATAAATTATTTCTCAAAATTTTAATTGTAATTATCAGGCACTACGCTGAAAAGTACCAATTTTTTTTGTCTTTTATAATTCTGCAATTTTGTAATGGATATATTAATCTTTAATATTTAAATTTGGGAATAATAGCACTAATTATCTAACATTGACAATTGATTTCTCATTTGTGTTTCCTCCGTGTACTTTATTAGGAACCAATGAAGAAAGGAAGGAGATGCTAAGCAATAATAATATTTCAAATGATCTGACATATTCCAATTTAGTAGGTACTATCTGTCAGAAACGACACAGTAATTTAAATTTTTGATAACTCATTTACATGATAGAGTGAAAATAAGTTCTTATTAGTTCTTTTATACAGCAATAATTTTTCTGTCTACATAGATTTTTAACAAAGAAGTCAGTAATTATGAATGATTTGGAGCCTCTTTTTAATGACACTAAAGATAATAAGGAAAGAAAAGTCTAAGTACTCATGTTTATAATTAAAGTTGTCTTGGTTTGTTACAGATATTTATTCAAATATCTCAGAGATATCACATATGACTTCATGATTAACTAAGAAAGTCACAATGTATGGGTCTCATTCAAGAAACACTGTGGGAAAAACTGATGAATTGTTTATTAGTTATATTATTTTAAGTTGTAAGAAACATAATCTTATAAGTCTATAAAACTGAGGACTTGTTAAATGTTTGTGGTTAAGAAACCATACACACCTAATGAACATTAATATTGGTATAGGTCTTTTAACTATACACCTAAGCTCAAATGTACACATTCATTTACACAAGTGGGTTTTTTTGGGTTTTTTGTTTGTTTTTTGAGTCAGAGTCTCACTATGTCACCCTTGGTAGAATGCTGTGGCTTCACAACTCACAGCAACCTCAAACTCTTGGGCTTAAGCAGTTCTCTCACCTCAGCCTCACAAGTAGCTGTGACTACTGGTGCCCACCACAACCCCTGGCTATTTTTTTTGGTGGTAGTTGTCATTGTTGTTTGGCATGCCCGGGCTGGATATGAACCCACCAGCTCTGGTGTATGTGGTTGGTGCCTAAGCCGCTTTAGCTACTGGTGCCAAGCCTACACAAGTGTTTTTCAACCTTGTTTCATCTCACAGCACACTTGAACCTATATTTAACCTTCCATGACACACTTAAATTATGTTGATTAGAAAAACAACTTTTTCTGTATTTTATTCTTCTTAATAGGGGGAATAAAATAAGTAATAATTCAGTGCTTTTATATCAAGAATTTTTGATGTAGGTTAAAGTCTTTCTGAGGGGATAGTACATGAACATAATAGTAATAAAATTGATGCTGATACTTTCTTCATTGTAATCCCTATCTATACCCAGGAGAATGTAAAGAAAAAATACATTAAAATGCTTTCTTTGCAACAAAAGCCACAGTTGAATATGGAAAATATTGTAGTTGCTTCAAAAACAAAAAATGGCCTTACCCTAAAATTTCACAAAATATCAATGAGGGAAGAGATTATTATTATTATTATCATTATTGAGACAGAGCCTCAAGCTGTTGCCCTGGGTAGAGTGCTGTCACAGCAACCTCCAACTCCAGGGCTCAAGCAATTCACCTGCCTCCACCTCCCAAGTAGTTGGGACTACAAGCGCCCACCATAATGTCCTGCCATTTTCTAGTTGCAGCTGTCATTGTTTAGCGGGCCTGAGCTGGATTTGAACCTACCAGCTCAGGTGTACGTGACTGGCGCCTTAGCCACTTGAGCCACAGGCACCAAGCCGAGAGAAGAGATTATGTGAGGATAGAGTAAAATAAAAAAATATTTGGGTAAGCCCTTAATTATCTCCTCACAAATCTCCAGTATAAGATTAAATCAAACAAAGCTTTTCAATACACAGCAGAGGAGGAAATGTTTGCAAATCGTGTACCTTATAAGGGTCTTTTATCTAGAATATATTAAAATAAATTACAATTCAAAAATAAAAAACTTCCTATCTCAATGATAAAATAAGAAAAAGATTTGAGTAGACATCTCTTCCTTAAAGAAGATATAAAACACATAAGAAAAGATATTCAATGTAATTAGTCATCAGGGAATTGCAAATTAAAATCACAATAAAATGTGACTTTACACCCACTGGGATAGCTATAATAAAAAAGAGAGAAAATAACAAGTGTTGTCCATCATGTGAAGAAATTGGAACCTTCTTATGCTGCTGGAATGTAAAATAGCGCAGTCACTTTGGAAAAGCATTTAAATTTCTAAAAACTGAGTTATCATATAACCATGCAAATCTATTTGCAGGGAAAACAGAGAACAGCTGAAAATGTGGTCAGCCCCCAAATTGTCCATGATGGTCACACATAACAGCACTGCACATCCGTCAACTGATGAATGTATTAACATATCTATATGGAGAACGTAATTTACAATATAAAGGAAGTACTGATACATGTCATGATATGAAAGAACTTAGAAAATATGGTAAGTGCAATCAGGCAGTTATGTATCTATTTTATCATTAAATTTATATCGAATGTCCATCACAGGCCAATCTTCAGAAACAGATTAGATTAATGACTATTGATAGTTTCAGAGTTTGTGCAAAGATTGATTTGAAAAAAATTAAAAAATCCCTGACTTAACCTCTATACAACCTATCCATGTGACAAAATTACACTTCCCTCCCCTAAATTAATACAAATAATTTCTTTAACCTGGTATCATTTTGTTGTTAAAGGTTTTTTTTAAAGGTTTTATTTAAGTAAACTTATGTAACTACAAAAAAGTGAATTGTTGTTACATGGATGAATTGCCAGGTGGAGATGTCTCAGTTTTCACTTTACATGTGACTTGAATAGTGTGCATTGTACCTCTAGGTAATTTTTCATTCTTCATCATCCCCTTTCCACCTTCCCCTCCTGAGTTTCTAACACCCATTCAGTCCCTCTCTATGACCATGAATTGCTTACCCCCCACTTGTGAGTGAGACCATGAGGTATTTGTTTTTTGTTTGTTTGGGGTTTTTTGTTGTCCTCTCCCCAGGTCACTTCACTTAGAACAATGGTCTCCAATTCCATCCCAATTACTGAAAATGACATTATTTTCTTCTTTGTGATGACTGAGTAATATTCCATGGTGTATATATACTACATTTCTTTATTCACCCATTGGTTGGTGGTCACTTAGTTTGGTTCCATAGCTTTGAAATAGTGAATTATGTTGCAATAAACATTTAGCTACATGTGAATCTTCAATATAATCATTTCTGTTCCATTGGGAAGATAACCAGTAGTGGGAATGTTCGATTGAAAGCTAGGTCTACTTTAGTTCTTTGAGGAATATCCATTGTGATTTACATAAAGGTTTACTAGTTTACATTTCCTTCAAGAATAATAGGCATCCCATTTTCATCTTATGTGCAAAAACATTTGTTGCCTTTTCAACAATGTCCATTTGGAGAGGGAAAAAGTGGTACATGGTTCATTAAGACACTTTTGGTATACAGAAAAAATAAAAAGCATAAAACCTGCATGGAAACAAATGCAGCCCTCCCAGTAACACCAAGAAGCCCAGCAAGTTGAAACTGGCATGGTTGAATCAGAAAGGACACCGTGAACTGTTTCTTGGAAGTGAAATAATGGACCATAACACAGTCTATCTTGAAATTGTCATAGTGAACTATGTACATCATTATGGATTTAATTCTCATTTCCCTGAGGATCAGTCACTTTGAAAATGTTTCATGTTTGTTGGCCTTTTGTCTTTCTTCTTTTGATAAATGTGTGTTCATGTCTTTCAACAAAATTTTTAAAAAGAAAAAAAAGTTTCCAAAAGCACTGGATAGTCCTTAACATGATTAAATTCTAAGAAATGCAAATTATATTATGATAAGGTTTTGTTATTTTAAAAACTGAAAAAAAAAGCTTTTATAGCCTTTGGATTTTTTTTTTTTTTTACCAAAGTTCATTCCTCACTTAATAATAAATGGATTGCTTTTATTTTTGGTAATCATATTTTAAGAAAGCTGATTAAATTTTATATGTTTTAGTGTAATATTAATTTATTCTTTATAGGTCACATTTGAACTTTATTAAATCAACTACTCTAGCAAATAAGTACATAGGTACATGGGTAATCTTAAATAATATGATTGTACTTTCTTTTGTGTTATAAGTATTTATATTTGAAATATGTCACATATTTTCAGTAACTTCTAGATTTCGACATGTAAATATTTTCACCAAATTTTGAGTATTGCTGTTACTATTATCTTACTCTAATATTGAATTTCTGTTTAAATAATATGTTGAATTTTGAAAAAAGATTAAAACCTACATTTGGATATAAAATTAATGATAGAATACAATATTTTTTGCACAAGATATGTCATTTTTAAAGTTACAAATCATGATTTTCCTATCATTTTTCTTAAGTAAATGTATCATATGCCTTGTATTATGTCTTTTCAGGCTTTAGATTTCAGATTGCTTTCTCTATACAGAGGGAATTGAATTTCTATCGCTGAGCTACTTTTCCAGTCACTGGTTCTTAGTTATCCAACAATAGACAACTCAACAAATTGTATCTTTCGGCAATCAATTTTTTTTTTTTTTGAGACAGAGCCTCAAACTATCCCCCTCAGTAGGTGCTGTGGCATCACAGCTCACAGCAGCCTCCAACTCCTGGGCTCAAGCGAGTCTCCTGCCTCCGTCTCTCAAGTTGCTGGGACCACAGGCGCCCGCCCCAACTCCCATCTATTTTTTGGTTGCAGCCGTCATTGTTGTTTGGCAGACCCGGGCTGGATTCGAACCCGCCACCTTAGGTGTATGTGGCTGGTGCCCTAGCCAATTGAGCCACAGGCACAGAGCCTGGGCAATCAATTTTTTCAAAGAAATATCAGGAAGTGTCTCAAATTTAGTACTCACAATATTTTCCCTAAAAGACAAAAGTATGCTTGTGAATATATTTGTGTATGTTTTATCCTGCTGACAATTAGTTAGCCTGGTTAAAACTGCCTAGATATTTTACTACTCCTATGCGGTAAGCTTGGCCTCTTGTTTTATACCAGGGTAGACATTTTTCAACATTTATCTTTAGACCTTCTTCTGACCTGAGATCCTTCAATTGTAAAAGTTTATTTTAATAGTTTAAAAATGATATGGATGCGATTTCACAGAAGGGAATTCTGAGAGTAATGAAAAAATTGGGGAGTGGAACACTTGTCAAAGGTTAATTATCATTGGCATCATGATAAAGGAAAAAGGAGGAGGACAAGAAATCATGAAGCGAATATTGCTTTGTGATTACGCCAATGGGCAAGTATATCTTCCAAAAAATAGTAAAGACTGCATGCTGGTCTTCTAAATGGCCGAGTGCTGCAAAGGTAAATAAATAAATTGAGCTAACACAAGGAATCAGAATATCAAATCAGACTCTCATGAATCAGAGCTCTTATCCAATGTCAAGCTTTGCTGACCATTTCAAGAATATAAACACAGAAGAGTCACAATCAAAGCAAGAGTTCATAACAACAAATATGCTTTTGTACACCATTTCTCTCGATTCTGAATTTATTCTCTGGGATAGAGTAATATATGAGGCTACATAACATCTCCATTTTATACTGCAGCATAAATAGCATTTTTCAGAGTTTATTCAAAGTAAGCATCCCTAAACCAGGGACATTCTACTAAACACAGTCCAAAAATAGGAGTACTCCTTCGAGCAAACTCATATATTTATCACTAAGTCAATTGTCTACTGGCTTACTTGGAAGGACATTTGATTAGGTCACTTATCTTCTTTCTTTCCTAGGCATATCCCTATGATAATGACAGTGAAATGAATTATAGAATACCTGCTTAACTCCTTTCTTTTCCAAACAAAACTTTATACAATCCAACAAAGGTGGCAATATAATAACTTTTAACATTACATTCATAATAAAATTATGAATAAAATAAACTTATAAATTTAAGACAAAGACTAAAGGCTAGTTTATGAGGATGAATGAAACTTTCATGTTCTTTCATATGTTCCTTTATGTCTACTCCACTGATGAACAAAAGATGGTGTACAGTGAAGAGATAGAACAAGAATTTATAAACAGTATCTATAAAGATACTTGCAGAAATATTTACAGATTAATGCATATACGTGATCCCAAAATGCCTTTCTGGTAAACCACTGAAATATATCTCAGACATAGAAAAAAATGTTAAAATAAGATTGAGAAGTACGAGGTAAAACAATGTCTCCAAAGGAATAATGTAGAACAATATTCACTTTTCTAAATAAGAGAATATGAGTATATACTTCATCATATAGATAACTAGGAATGGATTTGCCAAAAAATACTTATTAAGAACTTACTGGGTTACTGAAGTGACTGATAGTATTTAAAAGTGATTATGTGGCTATAAATTTTAATTGTTTTAATGGCCACAGTTTAAAATGATAGTTGAAAATGAAAGAAAATGATGTGGGCACTTGGAATTTATCATCTTCATATAAAAGAATAAAATATTATTCATTTGTGAATAAGATGTAGACGCATAAGCAAAATACTAGTGTAGTTAGGTAGATTGATAACAAATTGAATAGTGATGCCTAGTAAATTCCTTGGTTTGATGTCATGCTCTGTTATGTCTAAGTATGTGTATTAATCACTTCTTGATTGTGGAAAACAAGAAGCTTCGACACATGACAGATATTCAGGATCCTAAAAATTTAGGGACTCACGGGAGCTTGACATGGTATGGTTTGGTAGTAATCTTAAAAAGTTGGAATGTTCCAAGGTAAAAGAAGATTATAAACATAATTTCAAAAATTTAAGTAGCCACATATACAGGAATAAAAGGGATCAACATCAACAAGTGTAAAAGAACAACATTCTGGACAACGGACTACAATGACATATCATATACAGTAGCTCCAAAATGTGAATGGCAAGACTGCCTAAGGCAACATCAGCTGGCTGTTACATTTATGTGCTCTGATGAGAAGATTACATCAGCACTAGGGTATTTTGTGCTGTCTAATCCCTGCTGAGGAATTACATTCACTTCAAAAGGCAATATTTAAAAATAATACTTTTGCTTTTAAATTACATCATACTAAAAGTCACTAATTAATCTTTTCTCCTCATCACATAATTATACCCGGAGACATTAGAAACGCAAAATACAAAGGATTTCTGTCAAACACGAGGATTACACCAGTGAAATTCATTTACTGAAACAAAGAAAAAAAGATTAAAAATTAACAGAATTACAACTTACTCTTAGAAATGAATTGTCACCAAGAAAGTAGGTAGGGAACGGATCTAGCATAGCTTCACTAGATATAGCTTGGAAATGCAGCAGTCTTCTACCAGAAAAGAATTGCATTCACTTGCCAACTGTTTAGGTGCATGAATCCAATTGGGACAAGGTGTCTCCAGCCTCCATTTCACTCCTTGTGGTTTGGGCGGAAATGATGCAGGGTGTAGAGGTAGGTAGCTGAGGCACTATCATGTATGAATGTATAGCTCTGTTGCCCAAAGTACTGGTACAGGAGGCTATGACTGAAACATGAGCTGCATATTCTGAAATGCTCAAAAAATTCAGACTTCCTTGACTTCTTTAAAGCCAATTGGGTTGTTCCTACTGGGAGACACGCGTAGTGAAAGAAAAGGAACTTAGCTTAGCACCATGGAGCTGCTCATGGGAATACCTGCTGTAACTGCCAATCTGACTCAGGTCTGATTATGCCCAATACTGCCAGGAAAGCACGGCCTGATGTCCAAGTGGAGCCTGATTTGGATCAAGGTCAATTAACTCATCACTTCTGAAGGAAAAACCAAATGAAAGCTAAATCACCACGGATGAGGTTCCAGGGAAAATTGAGAGGAAATAATAGATTTTAAGGAAAAAAATGCCCCAATACAGAGAGAAAGAAATACCACCCAGAAACCTAAAAGAAAAATAAAATATATGCCAATTTTTTTTTAGCAAAAACATAGGAAAATTTCAGTTAACATTAGTTCCACATCCATGTAATGATGTGAAAATACATGCCCTCTGTGCAATCTTGCCAGAAGGCTATAAAGAAAAAAAATTTGGAGATGAAAAAGAAGCAAAATAAATAGTTAAATGCAAGATATTCACACACTAATGATATCTGAAGTTGCAGAGCACATGCAAATAATTTTCAGCTACTAAAATTTAAATGTAAAAAATAAACAACAAACTTTAATATAGATTATTTATTTATTTATTTATTTTGAGACAAAGTCTCACTATGTAGACCCTAGTAGAGTGCAGTGGCATCACAGCTCACAGCAAACTCAAACTCTTGGACTTAAGTGATTCTCTTGCCTCAGTCTCCCAAGTAGCTGGGACTACAGGCCAGAATGCCTGGCTATTTTTTTGGTTGTAGTTGTCATTGTTGGTTGGCAGGCAGGCCTGGGCTGGGCTCGAACCCACCAGCTTCAGTGTACATGGCTGGCAACCTAACCGCTGTGCTACAGGCACCATTCCAGTATAGATTATTTTGCATGTAAATTTGGAACAAAAAAAAAAATTCTGAGTTAATTCTGTGAAGAAAGGTGAATATTTTGAAATAAATAAACTTTTCCACTGTCAATTATATGAACTAAAAAATGTAAATACTTGAAATATTTAAGGCAATAAAAATTGAATATCTCTTGGCAAAAAACAAAACAAAACAAACAAAAATAAAAGACTAACTATCCTGAATTTATCAGATGACCTTATAATTTAAAGTATGTATAAAAGTATGCACTGATGATATGCATACGTTGGTGGTAGGTCAGGATTTTAGGAGACTAGAATTAGGGCAGCCCCCCATCTGAGCCAAAGTCCAATTGAACACAGAATGCTTCCCTCTTTCATTTTACATCTTTCATTTACTTGATCACCTAAATAAGCCAAATATTGATTACTCCTTTTGCGGGTGTGTACTGTCAAACTATAAAGGCTCTACTATTAGAATAATCCTTGGTTATTTCAACTAAGTGCAGTTCATTATCCTGTGAGATTTGTATTTTATTTGTGTGTGGAATAATATAACAAGTACTAAATCGTCAAAATTATTCGATTTTCACAACTTGTGTGTGCATATTAAATTTCAGTTCTCTGGGTCAAAATACATTACCAGTTTTCATTTTCTTTTTACTTTCTTTTGTAGTTTTGATTCCTTACACTATTACTTATCTTTATTACTATCCTTACTCCTAAAGCAAGGAGTTTAAAGATAATACTTTAGTGATGCAATCTGATATTATTATTAAGGGTGGCATATTAACATGCCTTTTCAATTTAATAGCATTAATTATATGCTGCGAGGATTAAAGTGGATTGAGATTTAGGTACGGTGTAAGACAGAGCTAACATAAAGAGATCTGTTTCTCATCTTTCTGGAAGATGAAAAGGATTGCATGTAAATGATTATTCTATGCTGCCTAATGATGTTGGCTTACATAACTGCTAAAACAAGTGCCTTCTTAAAAAATAGCCCTACCTAAAATACAGTTGTTTCAAAACAAGTACATTTAAATTAATCTGTGAAAGTTTCAGTGTCAAAATATACTTTGTTCAGACACCTAAAAAAAATCTTTATTCCTCATAAACTCTCCTGTCCGTTTATTGACCATGTGTGTGGCAAGGGTGAGACCCTCTCCATTCCTGTTCCACTCTTCTTCTGTTTAGAGAAGGTGGAAAGCTAAATTCTAGACTTCCTATCCCTCCCTTTTCAATACCTGCATCAGACCCGGGAAGCTTCATCTTGGACAAACTCCAGACGCTGGTAGACAGTGTTAGCAAGGGTCTGGACTAGTTGGTTTCCAGTTGTGTGGCTTGGTGCAGAGTGATGGCTGTAACGGTGATGGCCAAAGCTGAAGCATCTATTTCTGAATTTCACCTGCAGCGGTGTGACCTAGAAACAAAAAATGTACTGTAGCTCCTTAATTTCTAGTGTCTTCTTATCACTTCTGTGATTTTTATTGCTATATTTATAGTTATTATTATGATTATTACTTTTGCTTAAAATACTAATCTGAAAGTCTCAGTATCTAATAGTAGTATTTGTTGTGTTCACACACCCATAACCTAATTAATACAAATTATGAAGATCTATTTTTGAGAATGTGAGATGTTTTGTGACTGAGGGGAGCTTATATTTGTTAAAGGTTATTTGGATTTTCCTTACTGTTTCACTGAAATCTTATGTTTAAAAGAGCTGGCATTCTTTAATTCTTGTTTTTTTATTTATAAATATGAGAATTTTATGCAAAACTAAAATAATCATCTTGAAGAAATTATAATTATCTTCGATCATCTCAAATTTAACAGAATACACTTAAACAATCAGCTAATTAGATACATTTACATTAATGCTTTCAATTTTATTCTCAATAACTTTAAGATCTTAACAACTCATATAAACATAATAAGCAAATCTTCTAAATACTTAAAAATCTCTTAGACATACTTAGTGGAATATATTAGAAAAATAGCAATATTTGCTAACATTCTAGTAAAATGTCTGAAATGCTCAAAATAACAACCATACAGAGATTATGTCTAAATTTTACAGAGATGGCCATGATATAAAACTGGGTTAACTTAGTCACTTCTATATTTAATTCCATGTCTGCCCAGATTTGAAAAACACTTAGTCACAAAAAAAAAAAAAATTATATGTAGGAATTCAAGTTTACTTGGTCAAAAATTTCTCACAGTGATATTGACAGCTAAGATGGTTTTAGATGGCATGAAGGGAGCAGACTATATTAGATTCTAGGGGTGCTAGAGATGAACCCACTATTTTCTTTTTCACATATATAATCTATAGTTTATTACTTTTTCTTTTTTTAAATTTTGAATTACAAAATATTAGGTTACATTGTTTGCATTTGTAAGGTAAAGTCCATGTTGTAGTTAAGTCTTTCACCCAGGAGGTATGCTATTTTTATTATTTGTAATCTACAGACAGGAGTCAAATCCATGTTTGCCCCTTTCATATGAAATAGTTTCATAGCCTATGTCTTATACATTTAAGTTATACCCATATGAGACTCTTTAGATACTTGAGTACAGCCTACCTAGTTTTGACACCCTAAAGATGCTTAATTGTTTGAAGGACAGTTGGTCAGTTTTACTCTTCCTTAGACCAGTTCCTCTTCCTAAAATCATTCAACAAAGGTAAATTTTCCAAATGTTATAAAACAAGTTGGCCAATTCACTGGTCTGCCATTCAATCTGCTTGTTGCCTTTTCTCTCTCCAGCTCTCCAAAAACAGCACCCTACAGAGACTGCATGTGCTACTCAGGGCACACAAGAATAACTAAAGAAGTATAGAGTATAAGAAATAAAGTAGTAATGGTTTAATGGGTATATGCATGTGTTCAAACTTACCAAATTGTATATATTAAGTGTGTGTACTATTTTGTATATCAATAGAGCTATTTTTAAAAACTAAGGGAGCCAGTTGGACACTGAATATTTGTTAAAGGACATTCATAGGATCAACACTGAATTCAGGCGGGAAAATAAGAGCAACATTAAATATATGTGCAACATTCTTTTTTTCAGATTATATCTATTTAAGGAAAAGTTCAGGGGTTGGGTGTGATGGTTCACACCTATAATCCCAGCGCTCTTGGGGACCAATGCAGGTGGATCAATTGAGCTTCAGAGTTTGAGAAAAGCTTGAACAAGAATGAGACCCTGTCTCTAAAGAAAGAACTAGCTGGACATTGTGGCAGGTGCCCATAGTCCCAGCTACTGGGGAGGCTGAGGCAAGAGAATAGCTTGAGCCCAAGAGTTTGACGTTGCTGTGAGCTACGATGCCACAACGCTCTACCAGGAGCAACAAAGTGAGACTCTGTCTCAAAAAAAGAAAAAAAAAAGTTCAGAAAATTCCCTCCAATATGAATAAACCCCTACATTTTTCTCTACATTGAGGTTATCCTTTTTAACTTTGAATATTAAGACTTTTATCCCTTCAATATGAAACATTTATTAGAGTAATGCCTGGCTTTTGTGTTTCCTGACAGTCATTCAGTGCTCATGACATGGTGCATCTCTTAAAATTTTTAAATTTTCTTGAGTAACATAATTTCAAATTGTAGGAACTAGTCATTATTGGCTTTCCCTAGCTTTGCATGTCCCCCTAAACACATTATTTGAAATTTTGTGAATGTAAATTAGATGATGGAGCAATATTTAGTTAGAAGTATTTAAAAATGTTGGACTCGGAAGGAAAGTTTTTGTCTTATCACATTTTGTCCATACACCTCATTTT
This sequence comes from Galagoides demidoff, assembly GCA_963574575.1. Lineage (NCBI taxonomy): Eukaryota > Metazoa > Chordata > Mammalia > Primates > Galagidae > Galagoides > Galagoides demidoff. Next base: position 12,963 of record CAUYQV010056320.1, on the reverse strand, counting down.
CAGCAAGGCTACAGATGGTGTGCAGCCTATTTCCAAAATGCCTTCAGGCTTCCTGACATCAATCACACCTCCCAAGAATGTGTCAAGCGTTTTCTTTCCTGACCTTGGTTACTTTGAGTCTCTTTAGGACATTAAATCTATTGAAGAAGATTAAGCAAAAAGGTGGCCCAAGTAATTGTTAGTGTAATATCTCCCTCCTAATACACAAATGAGTGTTCTGTCTTTCCACAGTCATATTGTTCATCCATTGTTTTTAAGCAAGTCATTGATATCTACAAACATATTACAACTTCCTTATAAAATCTGAAACATTGACTGGGAGAGGTAGAATGAAATAAGCATTAATTCCCACTTGGGTACATTTGCAAAAATATTGCCTTTGAATCTTAAATGCAGAATCAGGCTGCATTAGTCTGAGTTCTCTAGAGAAACAGAAACAATAGTATATGTATATGTAGGTATTATAAGAAATTGGCTCATGTGGTTATAAGGGCTGAGAAGTTTCAGAATCTGCAACTGGCATGTTAGAGACTCAGGAGAGCCAATGGTACAGTTCCAGTTCAAGTCTGAGTCCAAAGGCAGTAAAAGACTGATGATATTCCTGCTTGAAGCCAGTCAAGTAAACAGTGAGTTCTCTCACCCCACCTTTCTTGTTCTAGTTGACGTCTCCATTAGATTGCGTGCCAATCCACCATGGGCAGGGTAATCTACTTTTCTCAATCCACAGATTCCAGTGTTAAACTCATCCAGAACCATCCTCAGATACACTAAGAATAATGCTCCACCAAATATCTGGATATTCTGTTGCCCTGTCAAGTTGATACAAAAATTAGTGGAGCCCTTAGAAAACAGCTACCAGTCATAGCATTCTGTCAACAGTTTACTACGGTCTGTTTCATAGATCATATTGTTACCAATGTAAATGTATCCTTGTCATAATTATCTTCACCCCTATAATTAGATAGGTATCCCCTCTAACAAGAAGATTCTTAGAAAATTAGCACAAAGAGAGAAGTCTGGCCATCTTCTTCTCATCACAGTTTAGCGATTTTCTCCCATTACTAATTTCATCAGGAAGCTTCTGTGACCTCCAGAGGGAGAATCCCTTTCACAGCACACAGGTAGATGTTCCCTTGGGATTACACTTTACTCGTATGGTCTCTTGTAGCTAACACAGGTGAACTGAGCCTAGGACTGCCAAAGAGATAGCATCATTGAAGTTCCAAAGAGAAGGGCCCAGGTCAAAGCTGTCACACAGGCAAAGTTTATTTTGGAAGGAGTAGTGACTCTCTCTTCCAGAATAGAGCCCTGAACACAGTATTTATGTTTTAAAGCTAAAAGATTTGGCTTCAAATAAGAGCTCTTCTGACTCGTAGCTTTTTCAAGTAACTTAACCTCTCTGAACTGCATTTTTCCTTTCTATAAAACTCTGGCAGGGTTATTGTGAAATTAAATGAAACTATGTGTGTGAAATGCCAAGTTGTTAGAGCCTGATTCTCATATAGAATCAGGATGAATAATGGTGAAACATGGTATTGTGAAAGGACAGTGCTGACACGACTAAGGTAAGAAGACTTGGAATCTGCCCCCTCTCCCCTTTTCTTTTTTTCTTTACCAGGAATATTTTCTCTAATAATTCTCCTGTATTGCGTATCCAGTGTTAAGATTATTTTTTTCTTTGAAATTGTTTTTTGAATGTGTGGAATGATGACACACATTTGTGATTCTACCCACTAAAGAAGTTGTGTGTCAAGGAAAGGGAAAAAATATTTTGAATGAAATATGTAAATACAAATCTTGAAGTAAATCTGTCTCTCTCCTCATGCACCAAAAAATATGTATTTTTATCCTTGGTGAGAGCGAAACCAGTAAGTCATTGAAGATACATGAAAGTCAAAATCAACAGCACTGCCATGACATGACATTGCTAGAAATGCAGGCTGTGGGTCCACACCCCAGATCCCCCAGATCAGGAGATGTCCTTTAATAAGATCCCCCAAGTGATTTATATATATGTATATATATGTGTATATATATATGTGTATATATATATATATGTATATATATATATGTGTATATATATATATATATGTATTTTTTTTTTTTAAGAGACTCCTTGGTAGAGTGCTGTGGGGTCACAGCTTACAGCAAACTCCAACTCCTGGGCTTAGGTGATTCTCTTGCCTCAGCCTCCCGAGTAGCTGGGACTATAGGCAACACCACAACGCCCAGCTAGTGATTAATATTCTTATTAAAACATGATAAGCATTGTTACAGAAAATTGTATCAAAATTCTGTGAAGTTACAGAAAAGTTTCTGAGAATGCTTCTGATGTGGCATGGTCTAGTCCTGCATTATCTGGTATGAATTCAGTGGACACTGTGGTGAGTCCCTAGTAATTTGGTTCTCTCTTTTTCACTGAAATGCAGTGTCTTCTCATGGAATCACAATTATAAATACCAGGGAAGAGAAGTCTGAACCAACCTCCCAGGATTCACTGACCTCATAAGTCTTTCTGGTGAACATTTTTCCTTTCTCTTCTACACTAATTTTTGCCCTAAACATCCAAGACTCTTCCTCTGTGTGCTTCTTTTCTGCTACTTTTTTTAAAAAAAATAATATCCCTTGTACCTTATATCAGCAGCATGAAACTAACTGACAAATGAATGACTTTTCTGTTTTTATCATTATGATTATTACTTTAATGACATAATTCTTCCTTAAAAGCCATGTCACATGGTACAAGCAGGCTTGGGAAATGTTCAAGAATTAGCCATCTATGCGCACATCTAGAGAGATGCCACACAGATCTTGCCAACTGCCCCTCCCATACAAAATAACTCATGTTCTTCCCCAAATAGAAGTGGTCATTGAGCTGAAGTTTTGCTTGTTGGTCAAGTAGAAAGATTATTCCAGATATATGTATATATATATATATATTTATCTTATTCTCTTGGCTCTGGTTACTGACCTAATTTCTATTGAAATCATTTATCAGAGTAGTGAGCAGAGGTTAAATAGAGCTATTTACATGAACTGTGATGACTATTTGGTTTAGATTGGCAGTGGTCTACTACGGTCTAAATTCATTCTCCAGCGATCCTTTTAAAATAATTGAGGAATGGGAAAAAGTCAATTATCATAATGGCAAAATAGGGACATTAAAGGATAAGTTAAGCTGTAAACGTGATGTTTTTAATTAATTTATTTATTTATTACTGATACATTCTTTACGAAGTTATCAAAATATAAGCATTTCTTTTTATTCCCTATAGGGCAAAATGCTCAAATTGAAAAATGTTCTATTTTACTTCCTACTACTCTGCAAGGAATGCTTTCCAATTTGAGAAATTCAAAGAAACTTATGAGCTGGGTTTGATTATTGGAGGTATCATTTCAGTTCATTGTGAACCGAGTGACCTGGAATTATCAGAACTACCTATATTAGTGGGTGGCTTAGTGGCAAGAGAAATCAGAATGTAGTTACTTAAAGCTATTTTTTTTTCCTTTCAAGAAAATAATTTTAATCACACAAGACGCTACAGAAGAACAAAATTTCCAGTTTCAGTTTGTACCTAAAAGTGAAATCTAGTAATGATTTCTACCGATTTTTTTCACGTCTTGTCTTCCTTACCAATGCAGTTGCATGTGTAAATGTATAGAGAAATATGAGTTTGTGATACTTAAAATACTTATACAAATGCTGACATATCTTTTGCATTATTTTTTTTACTTTATCATCATCTCATGATTAATTACGTCCCCTTCTCCACATGCATAGTTTGAGCAATTCAGGTGAAAACTTCAAATTAATGAATAAGAGTAAGTTTAAAATTAGCTAATATGTTAAGTCTAAATCTTTCTTAAATGTGTATTAGTATCACACTTATTTGGGAAAAATATTTTGGTGTTGAACAATAAATATCACATTATTAACAAGTTAACATTAAATCAAGTAAGTAGGAGTTTTTAAAAATTATGCCATACTATTTATGGTGTCAGATAAATTTTTATTAGTGGGCCATTTTAATGACATCTCTTTGTTTCCAGAATAATATTTAAATAGAGTCCTATTTTAGCATTCTTCTCAGTCCTTTTTTCCATTACTCTGTAACTCTGTTCGTGGTTACTACCTTGCTGCCTATTTTATACACAAACAAATCTTCCCTCACCCTTGAGACTTATGCCATAACTTATAGAAATAAATTGTTTTGAATTTTGCTCTTAAGACACACAGTAGGGATTCTGTGGAATATTTCTGTAGATTAATATAAGTATTATTCATCAAGCTACCATCTGCTAATTTGTCAATTTCATCTTACCTATGCACGATTAAATGTTACAGAGCTTCTAGGGTCTTGTCAGTACCAGAGTTACTTTTGGCTCAGAGTAGTCATGCTCTGTTTTGTTTTGTTTCTTTGAATTCCTTTTTATCACCAATGTCCATGGAAGTCAGCAACAGTGCTCCTATCGAGGAACTTGAAAGACATACATGTGCTCCCTTTCTCTCTCTCTCTCTATCTCTCTCTCACACACACACAATCATAACACACCAAGAAATTTTCTCCTGTCTTTATGTGGTCTACAACTGTTGAAGTTTCTTTACCGTTTTGATACTGCTTTTTAGTGTCCCTCCGCTTACCTGAAAAACCTATGTTCTATCAAATCTTTTGTCTAAATTGCTGAATATTGGGCAGCGCCTGTGTCTCAAAGGAGTAGGGAGCCAGCCCCATATACCGGAGTTGGTGGGTTCAGTAATGGTGACATAAAAATTTTAACCAAGGAAAATTTTATATACTAATAATGTCCTGCTAGATTCGATAGTTTCTGACTTTCTCTTCTGACTTTTTGTCTTTAAATTTACTGGAGACTTTTTGGTGCCTCCATCTGTGCCTTTTCAGTCTGTTCCTTCCACTATGAATTAATGTTTAAAAAATGCTCTTCTCCTTTTTTAAGTATCATTGTACCTCATGTGAGCACTTTATATGAATATCACACAAATCTGATTAATTTGATGAACATGACATGAGACATAAAGTCTACTGCTCACCACATGCCAGTCTGCTTCCCAATGATGACTGCTTTTATTTGTGTTGTCTAGTGTAATTACAACCCCTCTTGGCTATCCCCACCACCAGCCCTAACCTCTGGTGTCAGAATCCTTCAAAGGACACCATGCTAAAAATGATCAGAAACATCTCCCTCTCTTTTCTCTTTATCAAAAACAATGTCATGCTGGCAATAGATGGGGTTAGGCCTGGTGTATAGAGCTTTGAACAACGGTGTTTGAGAAACAAGGACAAAGATCAAGAGAAGGAACTCAACAAACTACAAAAATATACAAGTAAGAAGAAGCCAGCCCAACAAAATATTAGATGACAAAGAAAGTGAATGGCCAAATCTAGATTAAAAAATCATAATTTTATTTCAATCTTCAAAATTATGGACTGATACAATTTTTAAAAAGTAGACTATTTCCTGGTTTCTCCTATCGAGTTTGTTGATGTGGAACAGCCATGAGGGAAAGAATGGGGGAAGGGGGAAGGAGATGAGCAAACAGCACAGCTCCCTGACAGACCAGAAAACTCAGCACTCCCGTTAAATTGAATTTACAGTGGTAGTGTTCTCCCTGTTCTCTTTCCATTGGTAGATGATGGAAGGTAAACAGAAAAACACATATGCAGTACTATAACACACAAATGACTACTACCAGTAGTCTTTCTTCTTTATAAAGTGCTAACATAACCTGTATGCTGAAAACTCCTTTCTCACATTCCTTCTTTTTCCAGTAGGCACAGTTTATATTTTCATTTGGTTTTGCATTGTTTTGTGGTTTTTGTTGTGGCTTACTCATAGATGAGATTTGGAAAGCAAAAAGGACCAAAAATAGTTTAGTTGTCCACTATGTTGATGAGAGAGCCTGATTCTTGTGATTATTTTCCTATGTCTTGAACATCTGTCTTATACTCTAATGTTTGTTTCCTGTGCTTGTAAATTATTTACCTAATTGATGCTGAAGCATTGGAATTAGTTTTGACTAGTTTAACATGATTATACATATTGGTTATTATTTCCTCGACATTATTTTCACTGTTGATTTCTGCATTTTCACATCCATCTTCACTCCAACTGCTCAGGTCTTCCATGGTCAAAATTGTTAGATTTCTTGGATTTCTGTCAAGAATCACCCTAATTTATTCTGTTGACATATATTGCTGTCAAAACTATGCTAACATTCGTAATCTAAAAGCCAACAAACTGCAGAACAACAACCAAAAAAAACTCATAATAATCTATCAGAAAAATTTATCTTAATTATTGCTACAAATTATTAAAACATGATTTGAAATGCATTTTGATGATTATTAGACTGTGGAAATACTTATTTTGAATTAATATATAGTTTTAACAATTTTCCAGTGACTGAAAAGTTTATGAACTGCCTGGTCACATGGTGAACTGTAAAGCAAAGTCATTCAATAATTGAAGAAAGTTATTTCAAAGCATGCCATACATGAATCACTTCTTAAAATGAGACTTGGAATATAGCCTGTAGTTAAAGGCACACTAAAATTTACTTTTAAAATCATAAATTGCAGCTACATTAATATATAGCTTCTTAAACCATTTAGCAGTGACCTTATCAGGATAAATAGTTCATTTTCTGGGAACTAATATTATGTTATTCATTGAACACATTACAAACCTTATCGGATTAAATGAAGTAATAACAACACTTTCACCCCTTAATGTGCTTATAATTTAAGTGAGATATTCAAGCTATACAATTTAATTTATTCTATATTTTATTTTAAAACCACTCATATGCCAAGAACTACTCTAGCTGAGGTAGAATATACTAGCTGTGATAGAATGATGGCTAAAATATTGCCTTGACCTCCACGCAAGGGACTTAGAGCTTTTCAGGAGATAAACACACGTAAGTGACTACAATATAACAGGCTGTGATGAATAGTGCAATAGATTCCAGAATAATTTTTTTTTTCCTTTTTGCTAAAACACAGAGCAAGCAAGGAAGAAAAATTTACTTCATTCTCACATGAGACCCAGTTTGTGCCCAGGAACAAAAGAAACTGCAGAGTCTGACGCTAGAAATGCAACTCAGAGACTATCTAAGGAACATGCAATAGTTAGCAATCTGCTAAATATAAGGAACAGAAAGTCAGTTGGCCTAGCCAAGGTTAAAGTAGGAATTTGTTGCAACAGAGTTGAACATCTCACAGAACTCAGTAAGAGGTCTCACAAAGGTCTCCTAGCAGAGGTCTCTTGCTAGATCTCAAAAAGAGATGGAGCCAAGGATCCATCTGCCAACAAGTCTCTCGTTCCCTCTGGTATTGTCTTATATTTGTTAGAATGTTCGCCAAATTTCTTCTCTTTAAAAAAAAAAAAAAAGTAGCTCTTTCCTATCTGTTTCATTTGGAAAAACATGCATATCAACATACATAATTTTATATGTTAGTATTTTAATCATCATTAGAAAAAAGGGTCTAAATACCTAGTTCTCTTTACCAACATTGCTAGGAAAGAACCAGTTGGCACATTTTGGCCAATACTGTGAATTATGTACGGGTTGTTGATCTTGACTCTTTAGCAATATACAAACAGCAATTGTGCAGGTGGTAGGATGAAGGGTATTTTCCAGAATTTCAGTGTTTGAGAGAATCTTAAAGGTACAGAAAATAAATAGATCAGGTCAATCATTTTCAAACTGGTCAGCTCTGAAGTTTATATCTAGGTGATTACTTGGGAGTGGTTATTATTATTATTAGAGATTAAAAATCTATGAATATAAACACCTAACAGTTTCCATTATGCTACAGAGCTAACCCTAACCTCCAGTGATAAGACCTGATAAAAATAAATGAACAGGGGGACATCCTTCAGAGACTTCAGTCATGATCAAGATGAGGATGACAAGGAAGAAGAAGGCCAAGATTTTATGCTGGGGGCTTAGAGAGAAGTGGACAACAGATTGCTGGCCCTCCCAGGTAGAAAAGTGCCAATGAGCTGGTGGATGATTTCTTTAAAAGTGCCAAGGAGCATGGAGCTGTAGCTGTGGAGCAGGTGACCAAGAGCACTGGAGAAACCAGTAAACTGAGACCATTTTGGGGCAGCACCAGAGGAAGAGTCTGCCTATGTGACAGGAGAAAGGAGACAGCATTCTGGCCAAGATGTTCATGTAGTATTGAAGGTTTGGAAAACTGGATTCAGTCTGAACAATGGTGAACTCAGAAGCTACCAAGAAGACTCATCTAATGCCCAGTTCCTGGAATCTATCCATAGAGGGGAAGTGCCTACAGAGCTGCGTAAGTTAGCTCATGGTGGGCAGGTGAACTTGGATATGGAGGATCATTGGGATGAGGACTTTGTAAAGGCCAAAGGAGCCTTCAAAGCCTTCACTGGTGAGGGTCAGAAACTGGGCAGCACTGTCCCCCAGGTATTGAGTACCAGCTCTCCAGCCTAACAGGCAGAAAACGAAGCCAAATCCAGCTCTTCTATCTTAATCAACGAGTCAGAGCTACCGCAAATATCCAAATATCCTTGCCGATGGTGGGAGACTGGTGCAGAAATTCAACCAAAGCCACAGGAACAGCGATATCCGACTTCAGGCTGGCCATGGCCACTACCAGCTTTGTCCTCATGACTACCTTCCCGAACAAAGATCTGGCCAATGAGAGCCAAACCCTGAAGGAAGCCAACCTGCTCAATGCTGTCATTGTGCACAGTTAACATAACCACCCAGACAGCTACCAGGCCTCCCTCCTGTGTCTCTGATGGTCAAGCAGCAACGCTATGAGGGATTACCCTTCCTGCCCCCTGGGCACACCCAGCAGTCCAGTGCCACATCTCCACCACAGCTCTGGGTTCTTAGATCTCGGTTGAACATTTGTTTTCTCCTTAGTTGTATTTCCTGGGTTTTTGTGATGATCAATGGACTTTAGTGGAAAAAAAAAAAAACAAGGCCCAACCCACTTTATAATTTTGGGAGCCACATTCCGCTTTTGGAGAGAAAGTAAAGAACCTAGCAAAGTAACTGGAAAGAATTATCTAAGGTATGTAAAGAGAGAAGTACTGATTACAATATATCCAATTATACTGATTTTTTCCTACTAATTGGACTCTTGGTCTCCTCCTTTGCATAATTCTTTCTGAGAAAAATAGCAGACGGTTTCAGTTCAGAGGGTAGTTCTGTAAATAGAAGCTCCATTTGTTCCATATTTTGCCTTTTACTATTAGAAACAATCACTTTTGAGATGACATTTAAGGTCTTCACTTACACTCAGTTTTTCACCTGTAAGACTGAGTATAAATGAAGTCATTCATGAAAATCACTTAGCACAATGGATGGTAGAGCGTAGGTGCTCAGTAACTGCTAGCTGCCCTGCAGTGTAAACCCTAGATGCCAATTTGGGACAAATTTTTATTTACTGTCATCTCCCTAGGTAATATGACAGATTCATTTATTCTCCCCATGCTTATAATTTGAAAGTCTGTGATTCAAACTAGACTTTCCTGTTAATGCCTACTAGATGTGTAGTGGAGACCTCAATACCTCCTACTGTACCATGTTTATGCTTCCAAAAGAATTGTTAATCCAATGGCTAAGTGTCCATTCATTAACTCTAATTTCACTAGTATAATTCACTAGTAATATATTCCTTATTCATTTTCATCTTTTCATTATTTTAACCATACTCATTTAGCAAATGTATTTGCATACTGATTCAGTAAATATCAAATACAATATTGGGCACCACTGACATAATTTCTGCCTTCATGGTACTTAAAATGTTTATGAACAATAGCATACAATCATAATATTGATAATGTCACATTTACTAGAATGCTTACAAGGATTCTGTTCTTGCAACATCGAAGCTAACAAATAGAAACAGGACCTATTTTGAAACCTAAGTTTGAAATCAACACCATGGTACATATAACTTCTGATGAACTATGAGTAACTTAGCACCCACCTGACAAATAGTCATATAGAAAGATGCCAGAACAAAATACCATAAATATTTTAAGGGAATTCCTGAACAGAGAGAAATATAATTTCTTCTAATGTATCTAAGGGGAGGTTTTCTTAGGAAACCACTCATACTTATGGATGACTTTTTTTTTTTTTTTTTTGGGCAGGGGCTGGGTTTGAACTTGCCACCTCCAACATAGGCCAGCGCCCTACTCCTTTGAGCCACAGACGCCACCCCAGTTATGGATGACTCTTAACAAAACAAGACACTGATGTAACATTGGCCAGATGCATGTTCATTCATTTGCAAAACCTACCTTTGTTCTGTACAGAGTTTGATGTGATAGTATTCTTTGAAGAGTTTTCTCTCAAGTCTAAAATGTGAAATACTAAAATTATGGCATCCTTTTCCACATGATAGTATAAAAGAGAAAAATGATTGACAGTGTTCCATTAAGTCTGTGAGTAATTTTTTCATAGACCTGTAGCCAGCTCTGGTTATAAAGACATCTATCTGAAAGGAAGAGATTTTCTGGGAACACCATCACCAAAAGAAACCATAAAACAATGTGCCTTAAAAAATGAGATTACGTCATGCTACACAGCAATGAATGGTTCATAAGAGAGCACATTATAAAACTCTTTATGTTTTCTCACAGACAGTGACTAAGCAAATAAATCGCCAGTGCTAGAGCTATGAGGAATACCCTGGCAGATATTCATCATCGCAGAAGATGAGATAAGAAATAGTTGAGACTTGATTAGCATAGTAGCAGTGGTTATACAGAAAACTGATGAACTTAGGTGTATTTGGGGGCTATAAACTTGTAGAATTTTCTAGTAGGCTGGATAATCTACAGGGAGGATTCAAGGATGACTATCAAGTTTTTGGCTTGAACTGAGAGGATAGTGACACTAATTTCAGAATAAGGAACACTGAGAGATTAATAAACTTGAGTGTAGAGAGACATCTCTTCCATTGAGGTTTTGTTAAATTATAAGTAGATAAATGGATACAAAACAGTCTTTGGAGTCTAGAGAGAAAGTGGAATATTTGGATTTTGAGGGGAGTCAGAATAATCTTTCCATTTCACAGGAGGGAAGACTAGGATCCTACACATCCTACAAGTACACAGGATGGCTTTGAGATTAGAGATAAGAATTCAAGCTCCTTCCTGAATACATTTATTTTCTCAACCAATCTTACATGAGACCTGTGCCTGAGAATGAACAAGTATAGCAGCTGTATATTGAGAGGAAAAGCTGAAGGTATAAAATTGTCTCAAGAGCAGAAAATAATTAAAATAGAGGGACTTGCTAGAATTCCAGGCAGTATGAAGTTCCTGTGAAGTCAGTGGTCATGAATTTTAAGCGAAACCAGTGTGGAACAAAATTAAACTTTGCCTTGGGTTTGATTCTACTCTGTCAGAGACAATTCATTATTATTTTTTATGTAGCTGTAGGAAAGAGTAAGGCAATATAACCCCAGATGAGAACCTACTCTAGGAGGATGAGTTAATTTACAGATTAAGTGAGCAAATTCCCATACTAAATATTTCATACTCAAATAAATAAAATATACTATCTGACGACAATGTTTACTAACATTATGATTGTTACAAACCTCATGGTTAAAGTTTATATTCAGGCCAGGCACCGTGGCGCATGCCTGTAATCCTAGCACTCTGAGAGACCCAGGCAGGTGCATTGCCTGAGTTCAGGAGTTCAAGACCAGCCTGAGCAAGAGCAAGATCTCATTTCTACTAAAAATAGAAACCTAGCCCGGCATGGTGGTCCATACCTGTAGTCTCAGCTACTAGGGAAGCTGAGGCAATAGGTTTGCCGGAGCCCAAGAGACTAAGGTTGCTGTGACCTATGATTCCATGGCACTCTATGCACAGTGACAAAGTGAGACTCTGTCCCAAAGGAAAAAAAAAAAAGGAAGGAAATAAAAATTTTTATTCAAAGGCTGTTTAGCATAAAATTTATACTTAAATTTCTGTTTTGAAAACCTAAATCATAAACTTTACTTACTTGATTTAAGTATAGAAATATACATTAGAACTATATTGGATAAAGAGGCCTAAGAAAATATAATCCTGTTGGCATAATTATTCTAGTATTGCTACTAATTGTCTTCTCCACAAGTTAAGGGAAGTACATTAGAAAACGTTTATATTTCAATATACAGTGATGGTCAATGTGGCCTAACAGTTCTTTTGAGCTTAACGCATGTTCTGATTCCTGGATCGTGCTAATGTCAACTCAATTATGATGGTAACTAGACTTCCCAAGCTCTCCATCCTTCTATATTTCCAAATTATAATGTCCAAAAGAAGAATCTATGTGAGACTTAGAAGAAAAATGTGAAGCAGTGGTCATTATTCTTTGAAAGCCATCATGTTCAGATATGGTGACAGACCCAAGATGATCCCAGGCCATTTTCTATTCTACAGTCAACTTTCATCCTTAATTGTTGGCCCTGTTTAGCAACTGTGGCATTAAGTGACTTTGATACTTGGCTGTGAAGCTTGCAGAGGTGTTGAGTAGATGGAAGCCCCTAATGCTAAGCATGCCTTTTCAAGGTCCTTCTTCAGAAGATACACATGTTTGATTCCTTTGATTATTCCTGCAAACTGCCATATTTTTACCTGTCAGTCCTTCAAGCAGACTCGTTAGGGGCCATGCCTCTAATCTTCTGACCCCTCTATAAATACTCACTTTCTTTTTTTTTTTTTTAATATTCACTTTCTCAGCACTCCTGATGTCTGTGTGAAATATAATTTGTATGAAACACAACATGGCTCCAGTTTAATCAACAAGCCCTCTTTTTTTTTTTTTTTTTTGAGACAGAGCCTCAAGCTATCCCCCTGGGTAGAGTGCCATGGCATCACAGCTCATAGCAACCTCCAACTCCTGGGCTCAAGTGAGTCTCCTGCCTCCACCTCCCAAGTAGCTGGGACCAC
>CAUYQV010056318.1:0-10222 GCA_963574575.1 Galagoides demidoff | reverse complement strand
TGGCTGCAACCAAAACATGGCTGGGCGTTGTGGCGGGCGCCTGTGGTCCCAGCTACTTGGGAGGCGGAGGCAGGAGACTCGCTTGAGCCCAGGAGTTGGAGGTTGCTATGAGCTGTGATGCCATGGCACTCTAACCAGGGGTATAGCTTGAGGCTCCGTCTCAAAAAAGTAAATAAATAAATAAACTGTAAGGTTAGGCTCAGTGGCTCGTGCCTGTAATCCTAGCACTCTGGGAGGCTGAGGTGGGTGGATTGCTTGAGCTCACAAGTTTAAGACCAGCCTGAGCAAAAATTGAGACACACACCCCCACCCCTGGTCTCTACTAAAAATAGAAAGAAAAAAAAAAAAAACTTGAGTCAAGAAGATCACTTGAGGCTTGGCCCCTGTGGCTCAAGCGCCTAATACACCTAAGGTGACCGGTTTGAATCCAACCTGGGCCCGCCAAACAACAATGATGGCTGCAACCAAAAAAATAGCCAGGCGTTGTGGCATGTGCCTGTGGTCCCAGCTACTTGGGAGGCGGAGGCAGGAGACTCGCTTGAGCCCAGGAGTTGGAGGTTGCTGTGAGCTGTGATGCCATAGCACTCTACCCAGGGGGGACAGCTTGAGGCTCTGTCTCAAAAAAAAGAAAAAAAAAAGAAGATCACTTGAGCCTAAGAATTGAAGGTTGCTGTGAGCTGTGATGATGCCATGGCACTTACCCAAGCTGACAGCTTGAGACTCTGTCTTAAAAAATTAAAAATAAAATAAAATAAAGTAAAATAAAAAGAAACTACAGTTGGCCCTTGAACAGGATGGGTTTACACTAAGCAGGTCTACTTACATGTGGATTTTTTCCAACCAAACAGAGATCAAAAATACATAATTTGGGGGATGTGAAACTCCTCTGTGTGGAGGGCTAACTTTTCCTACATGTGGTTCTTGAATATTTGTGGATTTGGGTGTATGCAAGGGACCCCGGAACCAGTCCCTGTGTATCCAGAGTAATGACTGTATCTGTAATGAGATACTTTAAAAATATATTTCCAAACTTGAGATGGAATCAGATATTTTCAAAACAAATCTGTCCATTATACTTCTATTTTTAATCTGGTAGGATTGTATTTATTTTGGGTTTTTGTTTGAATATGCATGTGTTATTTTATTTTTACTAACAGTTATGAAAGAGGTGTGCATTATTTGGATATTTGCTACTCCAGATAACTTTTTTTGATCTTCCTAATGACTGGAATTGGCGGTCATAACTTAGACATACTTACATACCAGACATTGAACACCTACAGGTTACCTATTGTTACCTACAGTAAAAGTGTACTGATGTAATGTTTGACATGTCCCTTTATATATATGATAACAGTATGTATATACAGTTAAATTGTTTTTAGTCTTAGGCTTTAATTAAATTTTTTCCTATAGATTTTTCAGAGGGGAGTCTTGCTCTTTATCTAACATCCAGCTTGAGTTTCTGGTATCATTCAGGGAAAGATACCTGACGTAAGATCTTTATGTAGTTGGTGTTGGTGGATGGATATAGATGAGGAAGTCATTGAAACAATGGGAACAATAACGGCATCTTTTTTCCTGGTTTTGTCAAGCACACTCTAGAATAGCAGTTAACAGTCTAGACCAGTGGTTCTCAACCTTCCTAATACCACAGCCCTTTAATACAGTTCCTGTGGATCTCAACCCACTGGTTGAGAACCGCTGGTCTAGACAAGGTTTTTTTTCCCCCCCTCAAAAAAATCTGATTTACACAAAATACCTTTCAATTGCTTTTTTTTTTAACCTTTGGTTGAATGTTTTCATCAATCACGTTGACTTACTGAATGCAGTTGTAATTTCTACATTAAGTAGAGAAGTTAATTTCTTTTAAATTGTTTTAGCCACAGTTCCAGAAGAAATGCCCAGTACTTCTTGAAAAGGGTTAGCAGTTAACTGACTTGCAGTCTGCATCATTACACTTGGCAGAGGTGTGAAAATGAAACATGGGTGTCTGCCAAGGTCCTGGTAGTGGACAAGCTTTATCATTTACAGGGCTTGTTTTTTAAGTAGTACATCTGTAGATCTTTTATAAAGCCAAAATGCGACCAGAATTTGTAATGAGAGTTTTAAAAGTTACGCAGTATACTGTTTCTATGAAGGTATCTTAATTTCTCCACAAGAGATTATGACCTGTGGGTTGATTCCATTTTTTTATGCTGCTTTTAAGAAGAAAGAAAACTGGATACTCAAGTAATTTGTTATTGATTCCTAGACAAAATGCTGACCAGATGAATTGAGGAGATTGATTTGTAATCCATTCTCTTTTGTGAATTGGACAAAAAACATAATTCCTTCATTTATAGTATCTGTACTTGACGATAAAACAGACAATCCAGGAGATGGGAGTGACCTGAGAGCACAGCTACCTTTGTGACCGTCCTCAACAAGCCTAAGAGTGAGATGACCCCAGAGGAGCTTTCAGTAGGTGCTGGAGAATGTGAAAGAGATATGGATTCAGGTTCACAAGGACAAGAAGAAGTTTAAGACAGTCAGCAAGGACCACTAAGTCTCTAAGATGTTTCTGCACGGGCACTATGTCGTGATCCTGAAGAGCCTTCTCATTCCTGGCAAGGACTTTTCTTCCCTGCTGACAGAACTTACTCCACCATCCTCAAAGACCTACCCTTTGTGATGGGAATATTAAAGCTATTTGATTTTTTATCTCAAAACAAACAGAGGACTGCTCACTGCCCATAGCACAGTGGTTACAGCACCGGTCACATACACCAAGGCTGATGGATTTGAACCCGGCCCAGATCGGGCAGCTAAACAACAGTGACAACTGCAACAAATTTTGTGGGCAACTGTAGTCCTAGCTGCTTGGAAGGCTGAGGCAAGAGAATCACTTAAGCCCAAGAGTCTAGAGTTGCTGTGAGCTGTGATCCCATGGCACTCTAGTGAGGGCGACATTGTAAAACTCTTGTCTCAAAAATAAATAAATAAGTAACAATGAAATAAATAAAAACAAACAAAGAAGTAAAAAGACCCAGACAGCCCAATTAAAATACGAACAAGAGATGTGAACAAATGCCAAAGAAAATACACAGGTAGCAAATAAGGTATGAGATGCTCAACGCTTTTGTTACTAGGGAACTCCTGGTAATAGTGAGATACCACCACTACATACCCATTACAATGGTTAAAATCCCAAAACTGACATTGCTAGCAAAGTTGTGGATCAGCAGGAGCTCTTTCATTGCTGGTAGAAATGCAAAATTGGAAGACAGTTTGGCAGACTTCTACAAAGCTAAACATAGTCTTACCATGGGATCCTACAGTCACGCTCCAGGGAATTTAGCCAAATGAATTAAAAACTGGCATCCACACCAAAACTCACATGTGAGTGTTCATAGCATCTTTATTCATAATTGCCAAAACCAGAAGCAACTGGGATGTCCTTCAGTAGGTGAATGGGTAAGTAGGCTGTGGTATGTCCATAGAATAGAGTATTATTCAACAATAAGAAGAAATGGGCTATCAAGGTACAGAAAGACAGGCGGATTTTAAATGCTTATTGCTACATGGAAGTAGGCAATCTAAACAGTCTGCGTATTGTATGATTCCCATAGATCAACAGTTCTCAACCTGTGAGTTGCGACCCCTTTGTAACGATGAAAATATATCATGGCATTAGGAAGGTTGAGAACACTGCCATAGATGTTCTAAAAATGGCAAAATTGTACAACAATAAAAAGTTCAGATTTAGAGGAGGGAAAGAAAGGGAAGCTAAGTGAAGCACAGGGCATTTTTAGGGTGGTGAAACTGTTCTGTAGGAAACTAGAGTTGTGGTTATATGACACCGTGCATTTGCCTGAACCCATTGGACTTTATAACACAAAGAGTTAAACCTATACAGATCGTCATTTGGGAGGTCACCGTACCCCAGGATAGAATGCAGACTGTGAAGAAATCCTGTTACAGATGTATGAAACTACCTCACTGAAGGGAATAGGGCAAAAAGGTGCCTGCCTAATTTACTTTGGAAATGGCTGAAGTCTGTAAGACTAACGACAGAAGGAACTACATGAACACCTCATTCCAATAAGATCATCAAAAGCAAGGCAAGTCTGAAGAACTGTCACAGCCAGGAGGAACCTAAGGAGACGTGGAGATTTGATCTAATAGGGTATCGTGGAACAGAAAAAGGAAATTAGGCAAAACTTAAGAGAGTTTGAATAAGCCATGGACTTCAGTTAATTGTTGAAAATATTTTTTAACTGTCTAGTTTTCCATGAGATTATAGTCTGTGGATATCTTGAAAGCTATATTCTTCTATTCCTCGGTTACAGACAGTTTGGGTTTCGGCGTGTTTGAGTTCCTAATAAGCATCTACAGCAGTGGTTCTCAACCTGTGGATCGTGACCCACAGCAACTGTATTTAAGGGCCGCGGCATTAAGGTTGAGAACCACTGATCTACAGTTCCTGTGGAATACACCAAATATTTTTGTGCTTTTATTTTATTATTTTTTTATAGAGACATAGTCTAATTTTGTCACCTTTGGTAGAGTGCCATGGCATCACATAGCTCACAGCACCCACCACAACACCTGGCTATTTTTTTGTTGCAGTTCAGCCAGGGCTGGGTTTAAACCCACAACTCTCAGTATATGGGGCCAGCGCCATGCCCACTGAGCCACAGGCATCACCCTATTTTTGTGCTTTTAAAAACCTTGGTAGAATTTCCTTTTGAAAATGTAAACAGGGACAAATTGAATAATTTGTCAATTCTCAGCTTTAGGGATTACGGAGTGAACTCACACATGTGGACACTTTACACACAGCACCCCTCACTGCTGTGCATGCCCAGTGATTATTGAGTGAAATAGTGAATTTCAATTTGTTTGAAAAACAAATTCGAGTCCTAGAAACTTTCACTTACTTAGAACCAGCCTCTTTCTCTGAAGAATTTCATATGGCTTAAAATAAAAAGACCACAGATGAGTAATATATAAGTAAGGAATAATGGAAGGTAGAAAATTAATATCAGAGACAATGTATGTTGAATCAGAACCACAGGGATGTGTAAGTATTTTTTTGAAATACAAGCATGTCACTTTTTAATTAATAGCTATTCTTTAATTCTAGAATGATAATCTCAAATGCCTATGAGAGCTAGGCAGCTCCTGTTGCTCAAAGGAATAAGGCACCGGATCCATATGCCGGAGGTGGTGGGTTCAAACCCAGCCCCCGGTCAAAAACTGCAAACAACAACAGCAACAAACAAGAATAATATAGCAGGAGGTGGTGGAGCCTCTCTGCCCACCCTGCCAAAGGCACTGGCTTCACTGAACACCATGCTTTGGGAAGGTAGCTGCCAGTCGCTTTGATTTTTGCCTTAAGTTTTACTCATTGGGTCAGCTCATATAATTCAAGGGGTATTGTTAGATAAATATTTGATTGTTTTGTGGGGTAGGTAGGAACAAAAGTGAAATTTTTTCATCTAATTTTTTTCCTTCAATTTCTACGTGGCATCAAACCTAATACCATCCAGGTAGCTTTATAATTAAATAACGAATTAGGTAATTAGTAGGCCTCACCTAACTTTGTTTCCTGCACCCAATTGGTTGTTGAGTGTCTCCTCCTCACAACCATTGGATCCCAGGGTGGGAAAGTGCTCTGCTGTTGTCTCTAGACTGTGACCTGCCTCTGATATTAGACCATACTCAAGAAATGACGACAGTATCACAATTGCCACCTGGTGGACAGTGATGGTAAAACACCATCAGATGTGAGAAGCCTCCTAATTTCAGAGCTGTTAAAATGCTTTTTTGTTTTTTGTTTTTAATGAAATTGGGCACTGTAAGAATGTTTATATTGTTGTTCTTGTTGTGAGATAGTTTACTAAGACCTTGTAATACCTAGCAACTCATCTGGGAAATCTGGGACTTTTAATGCACACCCATACTTGTTTATTTTGTCAGATTTAGTAGTTACTGATTTTTTTCTTTGTATGAGTTTAACTTGGTGTCTCCCAAAGCACGGTACACATGTCACTGAGAGTATATAAAATGATTTTTAGGTATGTTGTGAGCTTAGTCTATTTGAGCATTCACCAAGACCTCTAGCCAGCCACATACTTTGAGTGCCACCCATCTCACCTTGAAAAAATATTTCCAACATCCCTTATGCTAATTGAGCCCTCTGATACAAATTTAGATACTGATATTTGAAGTGCTTGTCATTTTAGTTGTCCTGAATGTGGATCACTGATAGGATGTTTAATACGTTATTAACCAACTGCCTTCCTCCATTGTTACGCTGAGTATTTTGAAGTTAATTATAGTGTAACAAGACTGTATGTGGATAAAGTTTTCTCATTTTAATATTGTATGTTGGCAAAAATGTAACTTTTCTGAAAAATAAAACCCTACAATTTTGCAGATACTTCTTAGGGTAAGGCTATTTAAATTACTTTTTTAAATAAAATAACTCTCGAGTACTGATAGTAGTAAATGTGTGGCTCAGATGTGGCAGAAGCTCATAGATACCCAGGAGTGACTGAAGTTTGGAAAACCGTTTCAGTCGAGTTTTGTTTTTTCTGGACAGAATTCTGCCACTGAGTCCTTTCCCTACTCACTTGCCTATATTGTTAGTGGCTGTTGCTCTTAAATGGTATAAACCAGTTTTCTGCATTTCTTAGTAAAAACATTATCCCAAGAGAAGAAAACCTTCCTTTCTCATAGCCAAATAGTGTCATATGCAGTGTTTTTTAAAAATCACTACAGAGAAAGATGATTAAATTTAAATAGGCTTCAGTTTAGAACATTTCATGAAATATTTCTAAATTAATACGAAAGTATATGGGTGTGTGCGTATGTACGTATGTATGTATATTTTACTCACATTCTAAAAGTAAAATTTATGGCATTTACCTATGAAAAACATGTCTTAGCTGGGTGTAGTGGTGCACATCTGTATTCCCAGCTACTTAGGAGGTTGAAGTAGGGGGAGTCAGTTGAGGCCAGGAAAGCAAGGCTGCTGTGAGCTGTAATTGCACCTGCAAATAGCCACAGCTGTCTGGCCTGGGCGATATAACCAGACCTCGTTTCTATTAAGACGGGAAGAAAAGAAGAACATATACTTTATATTTTGTAAAAGTGTTAGAATCTGTCAACCGTTTAGCCACAGTGGGATGGCAGTTTTAAGACAATAAGGGACAGATACAATCCCTTGATTCTGTAGACTAGGAGGTGCACCCTGGTGTTTGGTTCTCTCCCACTCCTTCCAGTCTACTGGATGAGAGTCTCAATCTTGCGGGGCCCCCACACTTACTCCATCTCTAAGGAGAGATCCTAGAGAGGTGTCTGCTGCCTGCCCCAGAGCCACAGCCAAATCCCACCCCACACGGAAGTGCACAGCCCTTTTTATTACTTTGCCCAGAGCAGAAATTCTGAACCAGGGCAGGATTTGAGCTTACCAATTTTACCAAAGGTTTACCAAATCTAAAACATTTGAAGGCAGGATTTTTATTTTCTGTCTCTTTTTTAATTGAAATTTGGAAACAAGCATAATTTCTAGGCAAAGATGGAGTTTTAATTACAGAATTTGGGAAGTTATACAGAATTTTCAAGTCTTGGGTGCGCTTTTCCCTTGTCATGTTATATGGCATGGTCTGCCTTCTGGGAGGACCACTCTGATCGTGTTAGAACCTTGTTCCGGAATAATAGACAGTAGGAAATAGTCTGTAAATCCCATTTCTGTCATGAGAAGCATAAACATTCAGTATAAGGTGATGTTAGAGTATAAGGTGATGTTAAGGAATTTCCTAAAGGATCTTTTTAATAGTAAATTACTAGAGTTTCTTTCATCTGTGGTGTAGATCAAAATACTCCTTATTCTGTCCTTCTCCTGAACCAGTTGGATAGGCAATTTGGACAATTCCATTTGCGATGTGGAAATTAATCTGAGTATCAGAATGTGGATTCACATTTTAAGTCTTCTTAGAATGCTAGATGGATTTAATGAGAAGATCCCAGGATATATTCAGTTATCAAAAGAATTGTAGAATATGGTTTGATTAAAGCAAGTGAAATAACACTAGCCCAGGGCAGCGCCTGTGGCTCAAGGAGTAGGGCTCCAGCCCCATATGCCAGAGGTGGTGGGTTCAAACCTAGCCCCGGCCAAAAACTGCAAAAAATAAAATAAATAAATAAATAAATAAATAAAATAACACTGGTCCAGATGGATTAAATTCCAATGTGTATCTTTATAGTTCTGAATTAATATTGCATCAGTTCTTTTTAAATTTTGGTAAAATTCATAATTCATTAGTATTTAATATATTCATTCACAGTGGTGTGCAACCATTACCTCTGTCTATCTAGTTCCAAAACATTTTTGTCAGCCCAGTGGGAAACATTGTGCCTACTAAACAGTCATACCCCCTTTCCCCTTCCCTCATCTCTAGAAAGAAAGCTACTCTGCTGTTTGTGTGTATTTACCTGTTGGGGCCATTTCTTATCAATGGAGTCACGTATATTATGTGATCTTCTGTGTCTAGCTTTCACTTGGCGTAACGGTTTTCAGGTTCATCCACACTGGAGCATGTATCAGCACTTCATTTTTATAACTAAATAATATTCCATTTTTATATAATTACCACATTTTTGTTCTTCCATTCATCCTTTGGTGGACATTTGAGTTGTTTCCATTGGCTGTTACGAACAGTGCTGCTGTAAACATTTGTATACAATAATTTATTTGAATACCTGTTTTTAGGTCTTTGGGATTCTATACTTGGGAGTTGAATTGCTGGGTCATATGGTAATTCTGTGTCCAACTTTTTGAGCTGAATCATTTTCCACAGCAGCTATACCATTTTACATTTCTGTCAACCCTAAATATTTATGCTGAGATCCTGGACTAACTCTGGGCCTCCAGATTAAATTCTAAGTAATTAGTGACTTTTTGGTTAAATAATACTAGTATATATTGTGTTATGAGATTTTTCAAAGGAGTCAGTGAAACTGGTTTTCTTCCTCACACTCCCTCAACCTTCCCCCACCTACCTGAATATAGGGTCTCAGTCTGTAGCCAGGCTGCAGTGCAGTGGCCAGGTCATATAGCTCGTTTTAACCTCAAACTTCTGGGCTCAAGCAATCCTTCCGCCTCAGCCTCCCAGGTAGCTGGAACTACAGGCAGTTGTCGCATGTCCAGCTAATTTTTGTAGAGGCAGGGTCTTGAACTTCTGACCTCAAGTGATCCTCCTCCTTTGGCCTCCCAAAATTCTGGTATTACCAGCATTGAGCCACCACACTCAGCCAGAGGCAGTTTCATGTTTTGTGTTTCTGTTTGAGTGTTCATCATCTGCTGTGTCAGTGATTTACAAGCATCTGAACAAAATTTTTAAGAACGTCGTTTAAATTATGTACCTTACTCCTTTCTTGTTTTATCTAATATGCAGGTAACACTTGAAATATTTAGCAAATTTAGGAATCAAAATGTTGTACATCTATAGATAAATTATTTAGAGTTGGAGAATATTTCTGTGTAGCAGTTTTCATTTGATCAATAGTAATTTTGTTGTTTAAGGAAGTACTATGTTTCCCCAAAAATAAGACCTACCCAAAGAATAAGCCCCAGTAGGATTTCTATGCATTTGTTAAGTATAAGCCCTACCCCATAATAAGACCTAGTGATGGGCGTGGCTATGCAGCATATTTGCATAGCCATGCCCTGCATTTCGGAGCTGAGCAGTAAGGAAGACTGGAATACCCTTTATCTGCCACAGCTCCTTTCTCCGAGCCACTCTCACTTGCACAGGTGCGAGTGTGGTAACCTGCTCTCAGGCATCCTGTTGCGCACGTGCCAATGGCTAGGGGAAAGGAGTTCACGCATCACTAGCACCAGCCCCACCAACAAGGTCGGCTCCCCCTGTCAGGTTCCAGAAGATGACTTAACTGTATTTGAATAAATGTAGATTGCTGTATTATACTTAATAAAAATAAGACATCCCCTGAAAATAAAGCCCTAGTGTGTCTTCTTGAGAAAAAATAAATAATAAGACAGTGTCTTATTTTCGGGGAAACATGGTAGGCTGTTATCCTTCTAGTCAAGTACATCTTTTCTGATACTTTCTGTTATCCAGAAATTAAGGTTTTGGCAGCATAGGGTTTTATTGTTCATTGTTAATGTTTTCTAGTCGCCTAACGCACTGAACTGGTTTTTTCACGCTAAGTT
>CAUYQV010056315.1:0-19394 GCA_963574575.1 Galagoides demidoff | reverse complement strand
TGTGGTCCCAGCTACTTGGGAGGCGGAGGCAGGAGACTCGCTTGAGCCCAGGAGTTGGAGGTTGCTATGAGCTGTGATGCCATGGCACTCTACCCAGGGGGATAGCTTGAGGCTCCGTCTCAAAAAAAAAAAAAACCAAGTATCACTGAATAATTTTTTCTTTTATAGTATGTACTAGCTTAGATGAACAATAGTTTAAAATGGTTTATGCTGCCTGGACTCAAGGAATTAGTGTGTGTTTTCAAATTTTGTGTTGATACTTTTTTTTTTTTTTTTTGCAGTTTTTGGCCAGGGCTGGGTTTGAACCTAGCACTTCCAGCATCTGGGGGCAGCACCCTACTCCTTTGAGCCACAGGTGCCGCCCTGTTGTTACTTTTTTAAGCTATTTTGCTTCGTAACTAGAGCAGCTTTATGCTGTGTTTCTCAGACGGGTGACCGATTTGTATTTGGGCTGGTTTCAGCTAACATATCTGAGTCTGTAGATAAATTATATTAAAAAATACTTACTCTAAGGCAATGGCACACAGTTTAATTTTTGGACATTTTGTGATTAGAGCTAGATAGAGAAAGCTAAATGGAGAAGAGTCTAAGGGAAAAACGGAAAGCCTGGATTACCCAAGCGAATGTGTCATTAGGGCATCAAGCCAGTCCCCAAGTCCCTGGGGACCTCAAGGATGTTGGGATCATTGTTC
Source organism: Galagoides demidoff (assembly GCA_963574575.1). Taxonomy (NCBI): domain Eukaryota; kingdom Metazoa; phylum Chordata; class Mammalia; order Primates; family Galagidae; genus Galagoides; species Galagoides demidoff. Next base: position 18,702 of record CAUYQV010056315.1, on the reverse strand, counting down.
AAAGATTAACGGTGTTTTCTCTGGAAGGATCTTCTTGACAGCTTGGCTGCAGGCCCTGAATTTATCGAAGTGGGCAGTTGTTACTCTCCCCAAATATGTTTTCTTCTTTCCTAGACGTAAAGGGAGATTGGCTGTGGGAAGGAACATTGGGAATATCTAAAGGCGGGATGGGAATCAAGCAGTCCACAGGAAAGGCAGCGTTCCTGAGAGAGGAGTCCCTGGCTGCAGGGAGCCCTTGGGAAAGGCTCCCGAAAGGAACAGGGACGGAGATGGGATTAGACACAGCCCCCTGTCCTGGGCCTGCAGCCTGCACAGAGCACTCATTCTCCGGGGGCTCTTTCTGCCCCTTTTCTCTGGGGAGCGACCAGGAGAGAGGGCTACCATGTCACCACATTTCCCAAGGAGCAAACAGTGGAGGTTGCGGGAGGTGAAAGGTTAAACACTGGCATCAACAAAGTGAAGGGAAGTTTGGAGGAAGGGGTAGCAGGTCATCTGGGAGGGTGAGGAAAGGGGAGGGGAGAGCCTGTCCCAGTGCTGAGTGAGGACAGACCCTCCCCTCAGTGTCAGACCCCACTTTTGTGTCCTGTGGGCCGTGAGCCTCCTGGAGGGGTGGCATTTGTCCCCATGCTGCAGGAGACCCACAGGACCTTCCCAGAGGTTAGTCTTGCTGAATAACCTCAGTCCTATCCAGACTTTGCTTTCTCTAGAAACATGCTCCTTTTGGAATTGCTTTCAGTATCGAGGAATAGTTTTTCATATTGCCCCAATGGTTGCTAATTTTCCTAAACTAAGGGTTATATTTTTCCCCTCATACTAATTTTCCTACATTAAGGGTAAGCCTGATTTTTTTTTTTTAAATCCACAAGTCAATCAGGATAAAATCTCAAAAAAGGTAAAGAATGAAGGCGGGGCCCACTGATAACGAGCCCCTTGGAAGCCGGGCTTCCTAGAAGCCACTAGTGATGCTTCTGCGCTGCTCCTGTCAATATTTTATCCCCATGTTCCGAATACATTTTGCTAGTTGTCAATATATTTGGGGTAAGCGTGTAGCTTCTCAAAGTGAGTGGTCATTTTGTAGGGCCAAGCTGACTTTAGAAAGAAAGGTCTCTTTCTTTCCCTATGGCAAGATGGATTCTTCACTCCAGAGCAGGAGAGAGTCTGCCATTGCAGCTTAAGAGAAAAAAAAACCCAGTCACATCTTGGACCAGGTTCAGGCTGGTTGCCAGGATCCCTCCTTAGAGGAATTCTGCCACCTAAGTCAGTCTGTCCTGGGGTGAGCTGCAGGCCAGGATGCCCTTTGGGGACCCGGCTAGGGTTGAGTCTACCTGGTGGTGACACATTTCTTTCTTTATTGGGCAAATCCTGAAGACCCCACACTCTGGCTTATATTTTCTTGCCTCTAAAGTGGAACCACAAGGCGGTTTCTCTTTCTATACAACTGCAGGGGTGGCAGTGAAATTCTCGGGGCTCAAAAAGGGAAAAAGAGAGAATGAAGGCAACAGTTCTAAGGAAAAGTAAGGGAAGGAAATGATACTGAGAGGGAGCTGACAGGGGACAGGTAGGGAAGGGAAGAGACGGGAAAAGAGAGGAGGAGAGGGGCAGAGAGAAAGCACAGCAGAGAGGGAGCCTCTCCCGACCAGGACTCGGGGAGCCTGAAGCCCTCTGGTGCCCAGGAGTCGGGGGGGGAGCTTGAAGCCCTCTGGTACCCAGGAGTCGGGGAGCCTGAAGCCCTCTGGTGCCCAGGAGTCAGGGGGAGCCTGAAGCCCTCTGGTGCCACGTCTGTGCAGACAGGTGAGACTTTGACTTGAAAATCTTTAGGGGCCTGTTTGCTGGGATGTCCTAGGGGTATATCTCAACACCTGGAAAACACCAATGTGTGTTCTTTTGTGGTGCTGGCTCCTGGATGGGAAAGAGGAGAAGGAAGCCCTCCCAGAAGCAGACGGTGCCAGATTCCAGCTTGAGGCTTGGGATGGGAGCACAGAGGAGGCAGGGAGGGGACAGGCTGTCCTGGAGGGGTTGGGGGGATGGATTTATACGTGTCAAGACTGGGATAGAATGGTCCAGCCTATGCGTAGTTATGAATGTAAATTTTACAATATAGTTTTGTTAAAGGACAGTGTATCAAAAAATCACTGTGGAGACAACTGAGCTATGAAATGCAAAGTACGATCCAGTGGGGTGTGACTCTGGTGCCCCCCAACTCCCCCTCCAGAACCCACTGTCCCTCTCTGTGCGAGGACCCTTGGAGCTTTGTTACGGGAGCACTTACATTCTCCAACCTGAACGGAGAAATGTCACTTCCCACGCGGTTGCAGTGTATAAAGTTAGCCTGTCTCGGGAAATCACACGTGTAGGTCTCGGGGAATCAGCCCTGGACCTACTTCATCCTCATGGAGAGAAGGTCCCTGTCCCTCCATGGAGAGGAGGACCTGTCCCCCCACAGGCAGAAGGAGGCTTTTTCCCAGACAGCAAATATCAGCCTTACTGTGTCTGCATCTAACAGTGGAAATGGGGGTTTGCCTGGAGGAACGATCTATTTTCTTTTCCTTTATTTCTCCAAGTGAGAATCTTCAGGATTCCCTCAGGGTGCCCGGGCTGGTCCTGTCTTCTACTTGGTGGCCAGTGTGAGGTTGCCCCCTCCCTGCAGGAGAGCAAGGTGGGGGGGGAGGCAGGGAGCTGCTGACCCAGTGCAGCCTCTCCTGCCTGGCCCTACTCTCCGCCCTCCCCACCCCCTCAGCTGGTAACGCAGGGTGTAATCTCACTCCTAACACAGAATTACAGAAAATGAGGGGGGAAAAGCCCCCAAAAGAATAATTAATTTCTGCTTCCTCATGCAAACCCTTTGGCCAGTCATTTAAGGTTCAGAGCAGGACCGATTCAGCTCCTTGTGCAAATTCCAAACTGAAGGCATTTAGAAAAGAAGAGAGAGGGACAGGAGGGAAATTGAATGGATTTACTTTTCTAAGAACCAGAATTAACAAAGGTTCCATTTTGCATGGTTATGGCCCTGGCTAGACAGCCTCAGTGAGGAGCTCTCCCCGCACATGTGCTGGCCTGCTGAAAAGGCCTGGTGTTGACTGACAGATAATTGAAGTGACAAATTGTTTCATTGTATTTGGCAGGGAGAGTGCTGTATTAGATAATTACGGGGAACAGGGAGCTCTGGGGTCTCAGGTCAGGAGACATGCCTGACCCTGTTTTCTGAGAACTCTGAATGGAGTTCCCCCCGTCTGTCCGGAGGACCTGAGTGTGAGGCTGGCTCTTTTTTGTTGTTGTCATTGAGGTTTTTCTCTTCCCCTCCCCCTTCCCCTCCCCCTTTTCCGATCTAATGATTAAGAGCTGAAGAATACGGAGACCTCCAGAGCCAGAGAACAGGCCCTCCTCCCCCCACCCTCCCGATTCCTTGCCTTTTAGGAAAACGACTTGTGGGTTTTCTCTATGGTGGCAGGTTTGCAAACTCACCCTCTTCTCCCAAAGACCAAATGGGTGGCTTCAAAGGGCTGAGGGGCCGGGGGCACCAGGCAGAGGAACTGCCTCCCCCAGACAGCCTGGGACTGGGACATTCTGCAACACCAGATCGTCCTATTCTTGGTCCCCCCCCCCCCGAAGATCTGGGGCCAGGAGAGACCCCAGAGGTTGGGGAGCAGAACCTTCCACTTTCTTAGCTGAGGAGAGGAGCCCTGAGAGGGCCCCCAGTTTGTGGGTAGCGTAATAGGTCAGATTCCAGTTTGTGAGATTCCCCATCCTTTCCCCCTAATCCTCTGGGAGAAGGTTTTAAAAAAATAATTTAAAATAAAAAAAAATTATCTGGGCATAAAATGCAAATAGCAATATCTTCCTCTGGTTCTCTGGTTCCCTTTAGTGCCATACAGTCCTAGAAGAAACTGGTAGTGGCTTCACAAACCATCTTTAGCCTCATGCATGCCCAGGGCCTGGGAGGGGGGAGGGCAGGGGGCTTCTCTGTCTTGTACAGCAAGGCAGGGAGCTGGCGAGGCTCTGTAGGCTCTCCGGCCCTCCTCCAGCGCTCCCTGGACAGGGTGGCCCTCATAGCAGAGATGTCCCTGGGTGGTCTAGGAAGGAGGTAGGAGCAGGCTGTAGGGAAGACCATGGCCTCCTCCAGGGCAGCAGGGAGGGGTTGGGTCCCAGGGCCACTGAAGAGGAGGATTGTCAGTCTAAGTAAATCTCTTCTGCTCTCTGCAGAGCTGTAAGGTGGTAGAATTATTCAAACCCTCAAGGTTCATTTATTTTTTTAGTGGAGTTTTCATTTTCCCTTCCTGTCTTTTTCTCCTTTCTTTTGACTACTTTTCCCTCTTAAATAGAAGTCCAGAGAAGAACTTCAGAAGACAGTTTGATGTTTGGTTTCCAGTTCTGTTTTCTTTTAAAAAACAACCAAAAAACACTTACTAGGAGAACGCTTGGAAATTTCTGGAGTGTGTGTGACTTAGGACTTTAGTTCTATGGACTTTCATTGTTTAAAAAAAACAGTAACAGGGCGGCGCCTGTGGCTTTGTGGGTAGGGTGCTGGCCCCATATACTGAGGGTGGTGGGTTCGAACCCGGCCCCGGGCTAACTGCAACAAAAAATAGCCAGGCGTTGTGGCAGGCTCCTGTAGTCCCCACTACTCAGGAAGCTGAGGCAAGAAAATCACCCAAGCCCAGGAGGTGGAGGTTGCTATGAGCTGTGACACCATGGTACTCTACCGAGGGTGATAAAGTGAGACTATGTCTAAAAAAATAAAAAAATAAAAAATAAATAAAATAAAAACCCAGGAACAGCAATAATGAAAAAACTTCCCAGTGATTCTGAAGCCAGCCATTCTCTGGGCCGAAACCGACTGTTTTCAATTCAAAGCTGGTGCTAATTAGGGGGCTGGAGGGTTTGAGGCAGGGACTAGAGCCAGCACTGGGTCAGAATGAGGCAGGGACTAGAGCCGGCACCAGGGCAGAACTGAGCAATGTGTTCAGAGCCTTGAAAGTGAGAACAGAACACAGTGGGGCAATGAGATCCCGTCTCCAAATGCGTCAGCTGCCTGCCTTCCCTCCTGCACCCACACGCCTTCCATCCCACCAAGAGGGGGGTCCAGTTCCCCTCTCCCCAACTACAGGATGTGGTGGAAGTGCCCTTTGGACACTTCTAAGGCTAGGCCAGAAGTATCTTTGCAGCTTCCTGGGACACCCCCTCTTGGGCCTGGCCCCAGCCATGCATGAGCTCAAAGTGCTGGAGAAGCCACATGGAGGTGCTCTGGTCACAGCCACAGCTGACCTGCCGATGGCACCGCCATCGGCCATGTGCTTGGGCCACACTGGACATCCAGTCTAGTTCAGCCTTTGGGTAAGTCCAGCTGGGACCTCCATCTATCTGATTCCAACCCACAAGAGACCCTAAGTGGAACTGCCCAGCTGACCCAGTCAGCAGGCATGTGGTATACTGTAATATACTGCTGCCTTGGACTACTATGTTTTGAAGTAGTTTGTCACACAGCCATAGTTAACTAGAGCAGATAAGGAGGATTTTGTCCCCGAAGCTCTGTTGCTGGGATGGTGTTGAAGAGAGAGAGGCTGGTCAGAAGAGGAAGGAGAGACAGAGACAGTCTGTTCCTGTACAGATGGGGCAGCGACCTAGGAGAAGGAGGTGCAGGAAGCTTGGCCACCCTACCACGACTGATGGGGGGCATGCAGCTGGACAGAGGCTTGGAAGCACCAGGGAAAAGTCTTCTATTTTTTCCTTTTCTCTCCTTTTTACTAAAAGGACATTTTCGCTCCTGAAATAGACCTGCAGCCCTCAGCATGGTAGGAGCCCTGCACCCCTCTTCACTTGTGGAGCTGAGTACGAAAGGGCTCAGGAGAGAGAAGGGGGGATAATCGCTGGCATTTGGGGTGGGGGAACCCTTTGTGAACAGAGGGTTATGAGTGAAGGTTCACATCAGAAACTGGAGGGGCAGATAGGAATTCAGAGGTCACCAGGAAAACAAGCCAGGGAACGGCTGGCCTGGTCCCTGGACTTTGCTCATAAGTGGCCCAGCATCGAGCTGAATGTGGGAGCGGACGCCGGCCAGCAGCATCAAAGGCCCTTGCCATGGGGTTTCAATTTCTCTTGCCCAGTGGGCGTACTATTTCCTGTTTTCCCTGCTAGTCCATCCCATTGCCCTCTCTGGCCTGGGCCCTCCCTCGTGATTTAATGACCTCTGTGGGGACTGGTGGTCTTAGCTCGCTCTGTCTTAGTAAACCTTCCCTTTGGAGCAGGGGTCCTGTTGGGACCCACACGCAATTCTGGCAGACAGGGCTGCCTCCCGGGGCCTCGGTCCTGGTCCTTGTGTTTGGAAAAGAGACCGCACACCACCCACCCACTGCTGTTGTCTTTGGTAAAAGAAGAGCCAAGAAGAGATGAATTTCCCCTGAGCAAACCCAGTTTGAAAGGCTCAGATTGGACAGGCAGGTTAGAGAGTTGTTATACTGTGGGACGTATTCCTTCCGATGTCCTCTCCTACATGTAAATATAAATTGATTAAAAAGGTAACCAAGGTAGCACTTTTTCAGGCCATTTTTATCACGTAAAGTGAGAAGGGCAGATGTTTATAAGAAGGGGAGCCTACCAGAATGTGTCTTGGCTAAAGACAAGCGCGCCCTTGATTGATTTCTCACAGGAGGAGACATTTTTCTACCTTCCAAAATTAAAAACAAACAGCAAAAGAGGTGAACAAACCCAGGCTTTCTGCATTCAATTCACTCCGCCAAGTTTTTTTTTTTTTCAAGACCCCATGCGTGCCTGCTGTAATCTGCCAGCAGAGAGCTGCAAATGAGCTGAACAGACATGGGAGATCACAGGGTGGTACCAATTTCGCTATTTTAAGAGGGAACCACGAGGCAGCATCTTTGATTCTTCGTTCCATGCCGTTTCGGAAATAATGGGCTGATGGTCTGAGGTCTCAGGAACGGGAAGTGGATTCTGTCAAATCATCTGGGGAGACACTGCCAGATCTGAAAAGGCCTTTACAGTCTACGTTTAACTTCGGCCTCAAGCAAATCCATTCTGAGGGTAAATCAGAATCAAACCCAAACAACCCAAATAAGCAAAGCAACAAGAAAACAAAAAACCACCAACAAAACAAAACAAAACCCAACAAAAGCAAAAGAAAAGAGAAGAATATTAAAAACAAAAACCCCAAACAAAAAAGGCTCTGTGAAACGAAACCACGGTTAGAATGGAGGGAATAGGGACCTGATTTGATTTGATATTGAACCCCTACTATGTGTCAGCAGAGCGTTAGATTCTGAGGTTGTAGAGTTGAGTGAAACAGTCTCATCTCCCAGGAGCTGTGTTTGCAGAGCCTCCACCGGATCAGATGTGCATTCATACACCAGACAAGGGCCCAGGCTAGCCCTGTGTCTTCCTGGCCCTCTGGGAAAGCCCTGCCCTTTGTGACCTTGACTCTGTGTTGCCAGGTTCAGCACGGTGGGCGCCTGCTCTCATCTGCATGGAGGGGAGGCCGCTGTCAGTGTGCAGGGCAGCGGGTGAAAGGACGAGGGGGTCCGGGCAGGTAGGACCATCTTTCCCAGCACATCTGCTGGAGATTGAATTTCATTAAGATCTCTTTTTTTCTCTCCCCACTGTCAGTCCAGCACAAATAATCACTAAAGCTCCTTGCCTACGATGGAAATAAAATATAGCCAGGGAGCTATAGCACAGCCTGTCCATTGAGACCCAGCTAAAGTTGGGTAAGGCCAATAATTCAAAACAGATGAGTGGCACGGCAGACTGTGGGCTCAGTATCTCAGGCTGACCCGACCTTTGAGACTTGCTGAAAGTTATCCTTGAAATTCCCCAGAACTCCTTGAATAACTTCTGTAAAAGGCTTATTTATCACAAAGTCATAAATAATATTTGCTAGGTATTTGCTCCATCTATCTAGAAAATGAATTAAGCTAAAGACATGAGCTCAGTGGCGGAGTCTGGGTGGGGGTGGGGTGGCCTGGGCGTCGGGCTGGTGGGGGAGGACTGATTCCAGCTCCAGGCAGGAATCAGGGAGAAGCCTTGGCTTTCAATCATCCGCGCATGGGGGCTAGGGTGAAGGTAGGGTTGCGTGAGGAATTTTGTTGAATATGAAAGATTTTAATTTCATTAAAGAGGTGGCTGTAGAATGCTGTCAAGAGACATAGCCCTGGTAAATAGGGATGCTTTTACACCAAATTGCTTCTGGGAAAGAATCCCAAGGTTCCTGCCCAGAGCTATACGTGCACTGTCTGCAAAAGCTGGGGGCTTCGTTCATTCATTCAGTTGATCCACAAATCGATCCAAAGGCCTTGCCCTAGTTCTGTGGCTGGTATAATGACATAAAGGCTATAGTTCCCTCTGTCGATGACTTTTTATCATCGGAGAGACAGGACAATGCACAAGCACCTTGGCCCCAATGTGCACAGAGACACACATCCTAGGACAGGGGCAGAGACCGTGCTGCAGGAATTCAGAGGACAGAGAGATGACGTCTGGCCACCAGGCAAGAGGGGTGAGACAGGTAGGAGACAAGAATCCCTAGAGGTCACACTGTGTGCCTGGAAGGCTGGGGAGCTACGGCAGGATGGAGGTGACTCCTTCCGGGGAAGGAAAGAGGGTCAAATGCAAAGATGTGCAAGGCTTGGCCCCAGATAGCCTGTTAATTTTAAGACAGGAGAAGATGGAGACATGTGAGTAGCAGAGATGAGGGCACACAGGAAAGAGGATGGTGCCCATTTCTGGCCAGGTTGAGGCTCCTCGGTTGCCCCCCACCTCAGGAGGATCATATTTCCCTAAAAGCTCTCCTATTGCGTGTCCCAGAGGGGTGACATTCTGTGCACCCTCCAGGCATTGCACTGGGTAAGGGTAGGGTCTCAGGGTCTTGGATCCCAGGAAGGAAGGGGCAGCTGAGGCGGCTGTGCTCTTTCTGTCTGGAGGGTCAGTTGCAGAGGGCAGAGTAGAGTCAGTGTGTGGTGTCCTCTGCGACTCAGGTCCCTATATTAGGGAAGGAGAGACTGGGAGGGTCCAGAGGGGCCCTACTGTGCTCAGGGCCGTAGAGATCAGAGAGGATGCCGACCAATGGCTCAACCAGAGACTGATGACCAGTGATTACGGGTGAAAATTACAATGATCTGCACCCCACTTCCCACTGCACATTCGTGGGTGTTTCTGCTTCTGTCCCTGCCTCACCATGCTGGTGTTTGTGACAAGCAGCTATAAAGAGCCTTTCAGCTGTGCAGCAGGCAGCCAGGGCCACGGCTGGGATCAGGGCGCTATTGGCTCCGTCAGCAGAGTGATGGTGCTCACCGTGCTGCAAAGCTGGGTTTGTAGGGCAGAGTGTGGAGTTGGCACTTGGCCCCCTCTCTGGGCTCTCCCATCCCTCCCCAGACATCCTGACAGCTCCTAACCATTTAGCACTGTGTCCCCCCAGGCTGGGGCCCCCGCCACCAAGTGTCCCATCCTCTCTCATAATCCGTTTGGGCTCTGCTCTTTGCCTGCAGACAGCTGAGCCCAGATACAGGCAGCCCCGCCAGTCTGTCTGGGAACTCGTGTGCTCCTGTCCGGATGATGTAACTCATGGCCACAGATGCTTTGTGGCGCTCTTGAAGGCCTGGAGGGCAACCTGCAGCCTGGGATTTGGTGTGTGCCTCAGGGTTACAGAGGAGTGCTTGAACCACCCCTAGACCGTCACAAAGGTGGCAGCATGTACCGCCTTCCCGGATGTGCCTACCCGGGACCTTTGGGAGCTGGGCAGTCAGACTGGACAGTAGAAAATGGCAAAGTCGCAGGCCTTGAGTGAGGTGAAGCTGAATCGCCTCTTATAAGATGAGTAAAATAACAATTTTAATGTCTTAGGACCTTAGCATTTCTCACTTGCAAAAATGGGAGAATCACACCACTGAAATTGTTTCGGGTCCCCGGTGCAACACCGGTGTGGGCCCCTCCTCTGTCCTGCAGCCCCAGTGCGGAGGCCCCACGCTGCAGGACAGAGGAGGGGCCCACACTGGTGCAGGCCGCGCAGTCCCTGAGCCAGGCCTGTGGGTTTGAGGGCTCGAATCCCTTACAAATGTGACCTTGAGGACACGACTTTTCTGGGCCCCCATTTCCTTATCTGTCGGGGACGGTAAGAGTCTCTACATGAGAGAGCTGTCGTGAGGATCACATGAGCTATTCCAGGCATGCGCTGCGGCTGGCACTGTGCCCAGGGTGAAAGGATGGTCAGAGCAGACCGGTGTTTGGGGACGAGGACTTCCCGGGTTGGGAGAGTGCTTTAAGGAAGGGAAGAAGGCTCTGTGTGGGACTCGGACTGAGTCCTGGAGACTACACAACTTGTTGACGCCCACAGCTCCCGGTCAGGGGTCTGTGTCATCATCTCACACCACAGAGGAGGACCCTGAGGCTGGGCCGTTCAGAGTCATGCCAAGGTCACAAGGAGAGGACGTGCACTTCTGTTGGGCTCTAAAGCTCCAGTTCTGTCTGCAGTGGCAGTAGGAGGGGTGCTGGCGGGTGGTCTTAGTGACAATACCGTCCATACATTTTTCAGTTACCAGGGGAAGGAAAACAAGCAGCAGTGAGATGCCGACCTCCTGGAGCCTTCGGGGTGGCCTTTGTGGTCTGGATCGGTCAGTCAGCACATGCAGCAGCCTCTATCCTGCAGATGCGGGCTGAGGGTAGCCGGGATGTGGGAGTCGCTGTGGCTGCTGCCTGGGGACTAAGCTGCTCATGCAGCCTTCCCTGGCATTGTCACTGCAACTCCAGATGTTAAGACCACCACCCACCCCCACCCTCTGGGTTTTTGTGGAAAACTTCTTGCCCGAAGTTCGTTCTTTCTTTCTGTCTTTTTTTTTTTTTTCCAAGACAGAGCCTCAAGCCATCACCCTAGGTAGAGTGCTGAGGCATCACAGCTCACAGCATCCTCCAACTCCTGGGCTCAAGAGATTCTCCTGCCTCCACCTCCCAAGTGGCTGGGACTACAGGCGCCTGCCACAACACCTGGCTATTTCTTGGTTGCAGCCATCATTGTTGTTTGGCAGGCCTGGGCCAGATTCAAACCCACCAGCTCAGGTGCATGTGGCTGGCGCCTTAGCCACTTGAGCCACAGGCGCCGAGCCCTGGCCCACAGTTCCAATGTCACTTCGTTTTCTTAGATTGCTTCTCTTTTTCCTTCACAGAGGTTACTGTGACAAAACAAAAAAACCCCAACCCCCAGTAAGAGGAGGAATGCAGAGGGTGAAGTCCCAGCTGACCTGGGCAGCACTGCTGGACATAGTCTTTCTCACCGCTTCTCGGCGTTGGCTTAAGTCTGGGCTTCCAGGGTGTCAGGGTGGACCTGTCACTGCAGTGCTACCTGGGGACGCCCCAGCTGAGGGGCCTGTGTGTGTCCCCTGCTATGTGTGATCACAGGCAGCTTCCAGGGTGTCGGGGACGTGGCATGAAGGGTCTAGCATGTCGGGCTGTCCCTCACTGATCTGCTACGGGGCTGTGGCTCTTGAACAAGAGGATTTCAGGGGCAGGGCCACCCTGATCAGCCTTTGTGTGTCTTTTCCTCAGTGACCAGGCCCATGTGATAAAGGCTGCTAAAGACAGGCCCCAGGAATGGTGTGGGGGTGTGTGTGTGTGTGAGGGGTGGGAAGGAGGAGGGGCCCGCCATAGGAAGCAACCTGGGTGCCTATAGGTCTCCACCCTGACTTCCAAGACCCAGGCCCCTCTTGCTACCGACTGGGCAGCTGGCGAGCCCCAGGGCAGAGGGTCTCTGGTTTAGTCCTGCATTCCTCCCTCTCACCCTCCCTCTCCTCTGCTTTCATCCTTCCTTCCAGCCATTTATCCTTCCTTCCAGTCAGCCATGCCATCCTGCACAAGCTGTGCGGGGAGCACGGGAGACCAGCTCCTTGCTCCCTAAGAGTTTCCAGCCCCAGGGGAAGGTCACAGAGCTACACACAGAGAACAAAGTGACAGACACTAGGGCCACACCTCAGTGCATGTGCCGCAGGCATTCAGAGACAGGATCGTTCCAGTGTGGGCCAGGGAGAGGGGGCCTCTAGTGGAGCCTGAAGGGCCAGGTGAGGGCATTTCAGATGGTGGAGGTGACAGGAGAGAGTGAGGGAGAGGCTGGACGGTGGGAAGCTTTGCAACTGCTCGGGGCCGGTGAGTTGTTTGAGTTGACAATGGAGTACGAGTAAGAGAGAGGAGAGCTAGAGGGGTGGTGTGAGCCCATTTGCGGAGGGCCCCCGGGTGCGGATGTGAGCAGCAGGTGTCGAGGACCCATGGGAGTCCTCCAGAAAGCGTTTGGCACATGCAGGGCTGTGCTCTGGGATCGCTGTGCTGCTAGTGGCAGCAGCGTCAGCAGAGAATCTTCCTGGCCCTTCTCAGATGCCTGGGGGGTAGTCCACACCCATTATCACCCTGACTTTGCTGGTGGCGGGCAGGGGGGTGGGCAGCCATCTGCTCTCCTCCCTGCTCTCATATCGTGCGCACCAAGGTGGGAATCGGTGGGAAAGAGGCGCCAGGCATGGCCACATGACTGGGTGATGGATGGCCCTCAGGGAGGAAAACACTGGGATGAAGGACGATCCGAAGTCTCTGGGAGGCAGAGTCTGCGGCAGTTAAGCACAGAGTCACCACCCTTTGGAGAGTGGGTGTGTCCCAGTCAGAACTCTCCTCTGGAATGAGAGGTGAGCTTGCATCTTAGGCTACTTTCATGAGTGTTGAAAGATGCTTCTTTCCATAATAACTACTCTCCCTCCTGCCCCTGTGGCTCCAATGTCATCACATACACACACACCCCCCTCCCCCACAAATGCCCCAGCGTGGACAGTGCTGAGTCCCAGCATTCAGGACGGTGGGTCTCTCAGGTACTAAGTCCTGATGCTGCCAGCTTCCGAGAGCTTGGCGCCCAGCACTGAAGGAACACTGAACACTTTAAACAAACATTCAACTAACAAGCCAGGGCTAGCCTCAGTTTCCACACTGCAGATGCTGGAGGGGGTTCTGCCCCCACCACAGAGGGGAATAAGCACAGCTGAGGTCCCCAGGTGAGAAGCTTCACTTGGAGGACATTGTCAACCTTTAAATGCACGCACTCATTTAAGGGTATCGACATCTGCTCCTAAGTTAGCAACCGAGGACATCGCCACGTTATGCCATGCAAATGTGCTCAGAAACATATGCAAATAGTGTTAAGAATTAAATGAAGGAAGCAAAAGATACAACTTAATTCTAGCCCAAAAACATGGGGAGGGGGTGGAGAAGGGGAGGGGAGAAGGGTGGATGGGTGGTGGGAGGGTGACGGGAAAGATCACCTATATATCTGTCTAACAAGGGTACAAGTGAACTTTTCTAGAACTAGAATATAAATGTGTTGATACAGTGATTAACCAAATGACATGAAGTTTATGTTAACCAGCTTGATGAGAGTGTTTCAAATTGTATATGAAACAGCACAATGTACCCCATGTTTGCATCAATGTACACAGAGACCAATTAATAAAAAAAAAAAAAAAAAGAATTAAATGAAGGGTTTGGGGACGTGGGCAAGATCAGAGAGGGTCCAAGCACAGACACTGCTGGGCTCCACCTTCCCTGTTGGGCCGCTGGTGTGATGAGGAGGAAAGGCCACTTAAAATGCCACCCCCGGGTGAGACAGGAGGGATAAAATGTGTCAGACCCCAACACGGGAGGGCAGATTTGATCATGTTCAGGGAAGACTCTGAGTGACCCATGCACTCCAGCACTCCCATGCCCCGTAAGGGTTGCACTCAGCAGGTGGCCAGTGGATTCCGTCTTTTTTCATAGGTAAATTTAGGGGCTAGACAACTGTGGAGGCCTACTAAATCTGTACAGTTAGCTTGGTCAGATTGGATCCTGGACACCTGCCAGCTCCCAGATCTGAGAGAGGATGGAGGGAATTCCTCCACCTGGACACCAGGTCAGTTTTGATGCAGCTGACATGAAGTTGAAAATAAAGCCCCTCCACCTGGCAAGTGAGAGAGATTGTGTGTGTGTGCACTCGGACTCCTGTGCTCAGCCAGGCTCTTTCACTCCCACCAAGACACAGACGGCTGTCCTTGGAAGGTCAGTGACAGTCCAGCCTCCCATTCACAGGTTGGGGGGAAAGGCATTAATCTCCCTGGCACGGTCGTGGTGGGGGAGGGGGCTCTGGGGCTGGAGTCGCTCACATGGGACCTGCCTGTGAACAGAGAGATCCTCGTCCTCTTTGGCTGTGGGAATGAGCTATAGTTGATGAGCCCGGGGCACAAACAGTCAGACTATAGTTGATGAGCCTGGGGCACAAACAGTCAGACTGGCATCGAGAAAATCAAGAAGCATCGTGAAAGCAAATTCTACCTCTTCCTTTCCATACGATGCGTTTTCTGGGGGTGGGGCAGAGGTGGACACTGGGACTCTGGAGTGTTTTCTGAGGCCTGGCACAGTCTGAACTTGGGAGCGGAGCATAATTTATACAGCCAAAGGCTTTTGCAAACTCCCTGCATGGTGGTGGGACTGCACCCACTCCTAGGGGTCCTCTTTTACCTGGACATGCTGCCTGTTCTATTTTTCTCTGTTGTCACGGCCTCTGAAACCATGGAGTGGAAGTAACTAAGAAAAGGCAGGATTCAGAGACCAGATAGGCCCTCAGGGGGCCCCCCACCTGGGGAGCCTTCCCTGACACCCCTGGTTCCTCTAGACAAGGTTGCTTTCATGTGGGATGAGGATGGCAGGGTTGGAGGTGAGGAGCCGTTGGAGCTATAAAATACCCAGATGCATCCGTCTGAAAGTCTTAGGACAGAGTGGCCAGCACTTGTCCCCAGCTCACTGGACTATCTGCCCTGCTCTCTGCCCCAGCTCCAGACTTTGCCCTGCCTGAAACGCCCTGGAACACCCACTAACCTCTTCCTCAGCTGCCCTGGTGTCACCTCCCAGGCTCTGCCACCTTCCTGAAGGCTCTGGCCAAGTCCAGCTAAGTGTCGGGCTGGTATAACGTCCCACCTGCTCATTCTCAGTTGTTCCACAAGAGCTGTCCTGGCCCGTGAGGACTTTACTCTCTCCCTAGGGAGTTGGATTGTCCTGGACTCCTCACTCAGGCCTCCAGCTAGACGCCACTTCTTCAGGGAGGCCTTCCCCAATCCAAGCCTCCCAGACATACCGACTTGTTGGATGTCTTCCCGCTGTCCTGTGCTGTCTGGTTTATTTGTGTGTTTGTTCTTTCTTGTCTCACTCCACTAGGAAGTGGCTATCAAGGCAGCCAACACCCCTGTATGCCTCGCTCGCCACTGCGGCCCAGTGCCTCAAATGGCACCTGCCACATTGTAGACCCTTAAAAAGAAATGCACGGAATGAAGTGATGAAGGGACAGGTCCTCTGTGTCCCTGGTGTGATAACACATTGTGCCTGCTGATGGGTTGGTTAGATGGCTGGCAGGAATGAGTTAGAGGGGGCACAGCAAGGCCAGCGATGGACACGGAGGTGCAGAGAGGACAGATCTAGACTAGAATTCGGGTTTGTTGACTCTGCCCTGGGGTTACCCAGGCGGGCTTCTTCTGGAGGGATGACATGATCCATCTCTGTGGTTGCTGGCAGCCCTGCCCCTGTGGTCTGGAGGTGAGGGAGGGCAAGGTGCTCTGGCTGGGCCCTCAGACCCGCCTTGGCCGTGGGTGCCCTGTTAGCCCAAGGGCTGCAGCTCGCTACCGAGTCATTGGAGCAGGCATCATTAGCAAGGAGGGGAGGAGGAACAAAGAGGGACCTGCCTAATTATTAATAAGGCAGCAGCCCCATCCATCTTAATGAGACAGGGTGAGAAAGACCAGCGGCCAGGCAGCCAGGGCACAATAGGGTACAATAGAGACTCCGCTTTTCTTTTTAAAAGGGAGAAAGAGAGACAGAAAAGGAAAAGACTTGCAGATTGGAGAGCAGTGCCCAGCACCCACCTCTGCACCCCTCCTGTGATGGGATCCCCTGCTGTGTGGCCACAGCCATTTGAAGAATGCAGAGGGTCCCCAGGTGCTCTGCTGGGCCTGGGGCTGGCCTGCGGTGGGAGGGGGCAGCGCCCATCCCAGCAAGAGCCTGTGTTTTCTGGGTGTGGGGTAGCCCTGTGCAAACTCAAGGATCTCTCACCCAGTGAGGCAGGACCAGGCACATGAAGTGGGGGCTCAAAAAAATTTGTCAGCCTTGTGACTTAGGGCTCCCCACCAGGCCCATCATGTCCTGTCAAAGATTCCCTGAGCAGAGTCCCTTCCGTCCCTTCTCAGTCTCTCCCTAATAACTTTGCTCCCAAACCTGCAGAGATCATGTCGTGCTCATGTGTGTGTGAATGGTCACTGAGGTGACACGTGGCAGGCATTCAGCACGTCAGTATGGGTGGACTCTGATCACACTGTAGCTCGAGGACAGGTGAGCGGGGTTTCCTGCAGGAGCTGGGGTTATGGTGAGCATGCACTGGCCCCCTGTTTATGCCGATTCTCCAGCACCCCGTAGGGATGGGGGACAAGAAGGCTGGAAATACAGTCATTTTATTGAGACCAGACGCTGACCCAGTGCTAGCCACCCCCTGGAACATGGCGGCTGTCCCTCCTTCTGGAGAACATCCTGCCATCTGTGGAGGCTCCACCACCCATGGGTGTCCTCCCTTCCAGATCAGGAGGGGCTCTTCAGCCAGACCCTGATGGTTGCTTCAGGCTGCACTGCTCTTCCTGGCCGGTGCTGTCCACTGTGCAGGAGACATGGGCAGGAATAGAAAAGGAACGCTCCACTGAGATCTGAGGGCTGCCAACCAGACCCTAAGAGGTGGGCTGCACGGGCATAGGGCTAGAGACTCAGCACACAGATGGGGATGTGGGGAGGGAAAGACACAGGCTCCTCTGCCCACCTCTGCCAAGAGGTTTCCTGGGGACTGTGTTGGTGGGGATGTGAGGGAGGAGGAGGAAGAGCCACCGTTGGTGAGGCCAGCAGTAGGTGCTACACAGGTGTCCCAGAAGGGCCCTGCCATGGGGTCTGGAAGTTTCTGTGGGGAACGAGGTCCAGTGCCCACATGCTGATGCCCTCCTGAGAAGCTGAAGCTGGACTTGAGCTGGAGCAGGACTCCTCCTGTGATGGCTGCATCCTCCATTACCCTTGTTAGCACCACAGGGAATCCTCCAAGCCTGGCTGGGTCCTATCTCATGCCCAGACACTCCCACTGCCTGGGTGACACACAGCGCACCTGCCTTTCCTAAGAACAGACACCTCAGCTCCCTGCTGGGAGCCCAGCCTCCTGCAGCACCCAGGGCAGCCTTTCACCTCCCTGCTGTCCTGGGAGAAGGGCCAGTCCCAACGGGAAAGGCGTGTTCTTCATGGCAAGTTATCACAGGATGAATTCCTGCAGCCGGAAAGGGCGTCTGGCAAGCACGCCGGTATGACAGGTATATATCCTTCCAAGCGCTCTTGGCTTGGCCGCCTGATGAGGGATTAGCACAGCCAGTGCTTGTTCCAGGCCCAGTGGGGCCTAAGGAGTGTGGTGGTGGGGGCGGTGCAGGGCCTGGCGCCCACAACGGCTTACTGTGAGCCCTTGAGCACGCTGCTTAATTTCTCTGAGCCTGTTTCAACCCTTCTGTGGTTCCCTGTCCAGAGCTGGAGCAGGGGAAGAGACTCAGACTCTCTCCTCTCAGGGGGACTGGGATGGCGCAATGAACTCATACCCAGGGAGGCACGTGGGGCCTGAGAAGGCAGGCTGGGCCCAGGGAGGCAGGCTGGGCGGGGAGAAGGATGAGGAGCAGCAGGTGAGGGTGTGTCTGAGCAAGTGAGCAAATGAGAGAGTGAGAGAGCAGTCAGACACCTGGAGCATGGAACCCTGCACATAGTAGGCACTCATTAAACATTTGCTGATTGATTGTTGGCTGAAAAGTTTGTACCCCCTTGTTTGCTTCTGTGTGGTCTGGAAGAAAGATGGAGAACATGACTGCACACACATCGCAAACTGGACAATGGGGGCAATTATCCAGAAAATGTGAGCCCTTGCCCGCTCCCCTTCCCACTGAGTCTTTTGCAATCATGGCCTGACGTTGCAGATGAGGTAGGATTTTTAAGAACCTGTGTAACAGAGGCCGGTATCAGAGACTTCATTGTTCCCTCTGCCCGTGAGAAGATTGATGCTATCCTGGTTAGCTAGCTTCTTTTCTTTAAATTAATAATCTTTATATCTTTACCTTTTGTTTTTTGTAGAAGTGATATATTGTCATGGTGGAGAGTCTAGAAAACGAACAAAAGCTAAAAGAAGACTGTAAACCACCCAAGATCCCAACACTCAGGGATTGTGTAAACCACCCGTGATTCCAACACTCAGGGGAGGACTGTGTAGACCACCCGTGATCTCTACACTCAGGGGACTGTGTAAACCACCCGTGATCCCAACACTCAGGGACTGTGTAAACCACCCACGATCCCAACACTCAGGGACTGTGTAAACCACCCGTGATCCCAACACTCAGGGGCTGTGTAAACCACCCAAGATCCCAACACTCAGGGACTGTGTAAACCACCCGTGATCCTAACACTCAGGGACTGTGTAAACCACCCGTGATCCCAACACTCAGGGACTGTGTAAGCCACCCGTGATCCCAACACTCAGGGACTGTGTAAACCACCCACGATCCCAACACTCAGGGACTGTGTAAACCACCCGTGATCCCAACACTCAGGGGCTGTGTAAACCACCCGTGATCCCAACACTCAGGGGCTGTG
>CAUYQV010056312.1:0-13283 GCA_963574575.1 Galagoides demidoff | reverse complement strand
CAGAGCCTCAAGCTGTCCCCCTGGGTAGAGTGCTGTGGCATCACAGCTCACAGCAACCTCCAACTCCTGGGCTCAAGCGAGTCTCCTGCCTCAGCCTCCCAAGTAGCTGGGACCACAGGAGCCCACCACAATGCCAGGCTATTTTTTGGTTGCAGCCATCATTGTTGTTTGGCAGACCTGGGCTGGATTCGAACTCACCACCTTAGGTGTATGTGGCTGGCGCCTTAGCCACTTGAGCCACAGGCACCAAGCCAAAAGATTTTCTAAAGAAGAGGTCCCTACAGTTACCAAGATATGATATTTGTCTTACTATCAACGGATTGTAAAGATCAGGACTAAAAGTCTCTCTGCCCTGTATGTGGATAGCACATTGTGTTTTATAGCAGTTGATGAATGATTTGAGGTCAGACAGAAGGAGAAATATAGTAACTATGGGCATAACTGCCCACAGGAAATGTTCTTCAGGCTCATGTCGGATACTTCCTACTATGCTGAAAACAGTTGTGGGGATAACAAGGGGTGCAGGGATGGTTTGGGGTGGGGAAGGAGCCCACCTCCATGATGGCTCATTTGCACGGCCAGCAAACTGGTCCTGATAGCATGTTCTCATCCACACTGTCCTCTCCACAGGCAGCTGGGCTTCCACACATGGTGTTGAGGTTCCAAGAGTGAGTGCCCTAAGGAACAAGAAATGGAAGGTGCTAATTTCTTAGGGTCTTGGTGCAGAAACGGATGGTGTCACTCAGCCGTGTTCCATTAGTCAAGTAGTTACTGAGCCTAGATTCTAGGAGATGGAACACAGGCCTCACCTCTCAACATGAAGCTTGTCAAAAATTTTTGAGCCATTTTAAAACAACCACTATGTACAAATCACCAAGCAGATACACACTATTTTTGACCTTGATCTTGTCTTTTTAAATTCATCTGGGAATGTCTTTTCCAATCTTGAAAAAATAAAATATATCCCCAGGTTTACTTGATGGACCCATTGAATCCTGATGTTTCAAGAATCACAACAAAATAGGCAAGAAACCATGGCCTCTTTACTTGGGTTATGTTGGGTCACACTGTAAGTTGAATTGAACAGCCTTGTGTGGCAGCTGACACCTGTAATCCTAGCAGTCTGGGAGGCCAAGACAGACGGATCGCTTGAGTTCAGGAGATGGAGACTAGCATGAGCAAGAGCGAGACCTCATTGCTGCTAAAAATAGTTAAGCGTTGTGCACACCTGTAGTCCCGGGTCCTGAGGAGCCTGAGGCAAGAGGCTCACTTGAGCCCAAGAGTTTGAGGTTGCTATGAGCTATGACACCAGGGTAAGACTCTGTGGCTATGAGCTATGACACCAGTAAGACTCTATCTAAAAACAAACACGAATAACAAAAAAAGGAAAATACATTCAAAATATTTCTCCATAGCAACATTTGGCTCTTAACAAGTAGAAATTAACTCTTAATTTCTTGTGCCACCTGTCCAGGCCCTCTCAACATCTCTTCTGCTTCCTTGAATTACAAAATTGATCTGGATTAGTGGAGATATACTGTGAAGGGGTCGTAGTTGTCTGTTCAGTTTTTATTCTGCAAGCTTATTTTTCTAGGTTATTCATTTTAATCACTAGATATTTTGAGCATCTATTTTATGCTGAGCACCAGAATGAAAAACAGGTTTCATGCCTGTATACATGTTTTATACTAATAGGAAACATACTTGGATCCAAATATTTAAAGAATCATAGGAGTACTACAAAATCCTGTGGGCTCTTGGGAGAGTAAGAACCGCAGACAGGTGCCAAGGAGCTGGTTTTGAGAGAGAGAAAAGATGCCTCAGGCTAATGGAGAAGAGGAAGACTGATACGGACCTACAGCAACTAATACGTTGACTGCAGTAGGCAGTTTTGAGAACTCATTTATATTGGTACCCTGAGAACATGGGGGAAAAGAAGAAACAAGGAGCTGAGACTGAAAAAAGGTGTATGGAGGCAAATCATGAGCCTTGTGTTCTGGAGCCAAGGGTTTGAACTTGTTCCTGTAAGTTACAGAGGAGAAGCAGCCATTCCAGACTCTCCTTAGGAATCTGACAGTACATAAGGTAGCGAGAGGTAAAGATAGAATTTGTCGCACTATAGCATGGCAGGTGTTTTCCTAAGAAACATCGACTTCTCCAAATTTGCTTTTTATGACTTGCTTTAAAAAGAAACCAACCATTTTTAAGTAAGAAAATATGGAGTAGGGCATTTCTGCATATGGATAGTTACAGAGCCTAAAAAGCCTTAATCAAATGTGGTTCCAGCCAGCCTTGGCTTCAGGGTAAATGTCTGTTGTTGCTATCAGCACAAGCCTCTTGAAATTCTTCTCACCTTTATCATCCACTATTAGAATGAACAAAACATAAAATATTCAAGCCATGGTTTGTATGACAGGTTCTTTTTCCCCTCGAAATTCAGTGTTAAGTCAACATCAGTCTGTACAATGTAGCTGTGTCTCAGAAAGTAAGGAAGGTGTCCTATTGAGGGAAAAGATTAGAGATAGGAACCTCAATGGAAAAATTGGCTTGAATTATAATATTAAGTCTATGCTATGAAGGTTCCAGGTAAAAAGCTTGATGGAAGATGGGAAGACATTCTCATCTTAAAACTTTTTGGAAAATGTGTTAATAAGATTGACTGATATGCTTTTCTAAGCTTGTCCTATTAGCTTTGCCAAAATGCAAATCTTCCCCAATTAGCTTGCATTACTGTTCAAGATCCCACAATAACTCTTACTCGCTTATAGTTTGAAATCTAAAGTAAACCCTAAAGCATGGTAAGTCTTTTGTTTGATTTTTGGCCACATTTCTCCTTGGTATATTTATTTCTATAATCACGGCCTCCATTAGCACTTATTTTTATTATATGTACATTATCAATTGCCTAAATGTTTCTAGGGACTCCAGCTTGCTAGAGTTACCTTATTCTTTTGCAAATGCTAACAAAAAAAAAATTGCCTGTACCTCCCCCAACCCAGCACCCCACCTCCTGCAGTGAGAAGCCTGTTATCTCTGCAGGTAGCTTTGAGATTGTTGATCGCTCAGAGGTTCCATTTCCCTGCCTGGTCACTAATGACCTCCTGCTGAAGTCTCCATGGTCTGTTCTTGTGCTGCCTTCTGGACACGCTGTTCTGTACACCGCACCTCCCCGTCAGGCTGGCACCACCTTCAACACCTCAGTCGGAAGTCTGTTGGCCATCACTATCTCTGGAAATTTCTCAAAGACTTTCTCCTCCTAAAGGCAAGTTGTTCCACCCACCTTCCTGCTTGGTCTTACTTCCCTGGCTTCATCATCCTGTTCCAGCCCCTTCCACACCACCCTGGAGACTTCCCTATTTTCTCTTACAGAAAGTTTCTCTTTCTAGCTTTTTTGGTTCACGGAACAGAAATTTCAGTTATAATGTTTTCTGCACCCTGCAGTATATCCACTGCCCCATTCTCTAAAACAGCGTTTGATTTTATCAATATAAAATATTCAAATGTTCTTTGGACATGTTCCCTAGTAGTTTCATTTTTATTTTATAGAAAGAAGAGGAAAAACAATGATTGAGCACGTAATGAGTCCCTGAACCAGATACTTTAACCAGTTTTCATTTCATCCTCAGGCAGCCTTGGGCCCCCATCTGCAGCTGCTCCATTGACATCTGGGAAGTGCCCAGAGGTTCACCTCTGTCAGATGTCTCCTCCATTTCACTTTCACAAAGGCAGGCCACTTGGCCTTTTGGTGCCCTGGAGTCATGTCAGTCAAAGAGCAGTCCCTACAGCAGTTGCACTACATTATCCGGGAGCTCGTTAGAAGTCCATCATCGTGGAAAACCCCCAGAAGACCCACGGAATTAGAGCCCATGTTTTAATTCTGTCCCTGGGTTAGTGTGCACATCACATGCAGAGAAGCACGAGATGTGCAGAACCTCCGCAAATGGTTGTAGATTAAGGACCCGGACTCAGCATTAGGAGACGTCACTGACCCTCCCTCTCTCCAAGAAAAGCAAAACAGTTCTATGGTGCAAAAGTAAAGAGAAAGGATTTAGTTCTCAATTTAAATTGTTTGCAAAAACTTATAAAGTGATTTGCATGTTTCTAGTTCCCTTCCACACTTCCATAAAATAAGATTTCCTTTTTCCATACCTTAAATGTGTTTCACGTGTAACTTTTTTTTTTTTTTTTTGCAGTCTTTGGTTGGGGCTGGGTTTGAACCCACCACTTCCAGCATATGGGGCCAGCACCCTACTCAGGGTGTCCCACAGGCGCTGTCCCACATGTAACTTTTTTTAATTGTCCCATTCCACCTAAAATAATAGATTTGTTACTTTCGGTGATTGGCAACTGAAGAATTTATAATTGCCAAGTGTTTTAGAAATGATGTCCTTGGAGGAGGTAGTATACACCTCACTTAATTAGGGAAGTCTTATTAAAGTAAGTGAACCCTCTTTGTACTTGCCAGGTAGTATTTTTTTGCCAGTTCTTTTGCAACTAGCAAAAGATAGACGTCTGTCATTATCCAGGGCATAGGTTTGTTTGCTTGCTTATTTCTTGTTAACTTTAAAAAAAAGGAGAGATTAAAAGTAAGGGATAGTGTTACAGAAGAATATACCACACATTATAAGTCTATCAGAAATCATCAAATGCTGAACAAATTGAGGGAGCAGGAAGCTGAAAAGGGTATTTGCTGAACTGGTTTCTATTGAAACTCAAACACACTCAAAAGAAACTAAATTTTTGGGTTTCCTTTATGATTTTATCAGTTACATTTTCACAGTCTTTCTTTGGTATCAAAATAAATCTTTCTATATATTATTTCAATTAAACCAATAAATTTATAGCCACATCATAAAGATGTTGGAAGCAATACAAAGAAACGTAGTTGAAGTTAGTACTTTAAAACCTTATATCCTGACTCCTCCTCCTCCTCTTTGTTTTTCAGTAATATCATTGGGATTTTCTTTTGTGAGTTCATCATAAGCATAGAACACATTGCTTCATAACTAAAATGGCCCGTGGGGAGAATCATAAGTTATGTACCCATTCATCTGTGGAATATTTAAGTTATTTTCCAAATGTTTCTTATTGTAAACAGTGCTTCAAGAAACATACTCATGTAAATTATTTTTCTGTATGAACATTTTTATTTTAAAAGTAAAAAAGAAGGCTGGGTGCAGTGGCTCATGCTGTAATCCCAGCACTCTGGGAAGCCGAGTTGGGTAGATTGCCTGAGCTCACAGCTTCAAGACCAGCCTGAGCAAGAATGAGACCCCGTCTCTAAAAATAGCCGGGCATTGTGGCAGCACCTATAGTCCCAGCTGCTCGGGAGGCTGAGGCAAGAGAATCGCTTGAGCCCAAGAGTTTGAGGTTGCTGTGAGCTGTGACAGCACTCCACCGGAAGCAACAAAGTGAGACTCTGTCTAAATAGTAAATAAGAATTTAGAAAATTTTAACTTTAATTGAAAACTCTGAACAAAATATGGATATTTTCTCAACATGTCTCTTCCAATCTCACCTCCAATTTTTCTTTTTCTTTTCCAGAAGAGAAGCCCCTAAGTAACTATCCGGGTATTTGAGCACACTTCCTCTTTCTCTCATTTATCTGGCAAGTTTGAAGTTAATAACTTTTGGGTTGAACTTGGCATATATAGACACAACCGTAGGTTTAGTCATCAAGTTGTAAAAGCTCTGGGCCCTCTAAGTCTTATGTAGCCCTGAAGACTATTTATATTAGCAAAAAAGTGCTTTAACTCAGGAGCGAAATGGTTAGAATTCTCATTCAGGATTTCTGCGGATTTACTGTCCAAGGAACTTGATTCAGCGTTAGTCATTAGCTATTCATTTGTAAGGCCTATGTCTGATGTTTCTTGTACCCATCATACCCATTATATTCTCTGTTGCTTGTCCTTCCGTGTTAAGTGGTCAGACAAATGAGCAAACAAACACCCTAGAATTAGGGGGAGAGATTAGTGAATTGTGTGGCAGTAGCTTTAAAGAGAAAACCTTAACCTAAGATAACTTTCCCAGACTAGATGGGGACGTGGGGAACACACCTCTGACATGTGCTCTGCCCGGGCAGCATTCTCTTCTTTGCACACAGAATTTCAAAGCCTAAGAATTCTGTTGGCAAATGATAATTAACTTAATTGTGAACAGCTATTTCCTAAGCCTGTGACTCGTTGGGTGAGGGGCAGGACACAAACACTGCCAGCCATCTGGGCACCAGGAAGAAGAGAGCAGTTCTGGGAACATTCTGTGCCCTCTCTGGACACAGGGAGCGGCTTCTCTGGAAACACTCACAGTGAGATAGATCCTGCTTCACTTCCTCTTTTCCTGTTTTAGGGGTAGCTACTTGTTTCTAACCCCCGAATTTTATTACTTGGGAACAATAGCAAAGGATCCATCCAAACTTTAACTGATTTTTTTCAAAAGGAAAAGAGATACTCCCCAGTCATTGCCAAAAATGGGTCAACAGATAGGTACTGATACTCTAGTGTGGCCATTAGATTTGTGTTCAATCCCAGGCTTTATTGTTTTCCTCACGAAAGTAGATTGACTACCTTAGAACTTTAAGATTAACTGTTAATTCTAAAAATATAGTTACTGGGAAATGTAAAGTTACAGCAGATGGAGACGGCAAAGGCTAATGTGGCCCTGGGATCAACAGGCAGTGCTACATTAGTCTCAATGTGTTAATCTGTCACTGATTCTAATCTAACTCAGCCAGCTAATCACTTTGCCTCATAACTGTCAAATGCGCATGAGGGTAACAGTTTTGTAGCCTGAAGTTTAAAATGGAGTCTGAGGAAGCACTTCTTTGGTTTTTGCCTCCATTTTATTCTCGTATTTATTCCGAACTGTCTTCCAAACTATTTCACGCCTATCTCATCCTGTACAATGGCTATTTTCCATTACCATTACCACCGGGGAAAATACCGAAAAGACTTAGGTTTTAAAAAACACTATTGCTTTGCTGAGAGTTTTTAAGTATTACAGAAACCCAGAAACATTTATTTTTAATTATCTTTTTTTAAAATTTATTGTCACACACTGTGACCCCCCACCCCTCCCTCCCCCACCCCCTACCATGTACTAGCATCACAATTATCTTTTATATATACATTATATATGTGTGTGTGTGTGTGTGTGTTTATATATGAATGAAGAGACAATATATTACTATGTGTTGGCCCCCTAAATGTGTGCCCCCGGCTTACCTAAATAAATTGAGCAGTTAAAATTTTTTTTTTTTTTTTTTGGCCAAGGCTGGGTTTGAACCCGCCACCTCTGGCATATGGGGCCGGCACCCTACTCCTTTGAGCCACAGGCGCCACCCTGGGCAGTTAAATTTTGATTTGAAAGAAGTCTTGAAAAATACAACCACTCAAGAAACTCTTTCTCCTGTTGCAGCTACTACATGAGATGCCCCCTTTAGGGACTGGAAGGATTTCTATTGGAATTTAGCTTATTGTCTCTCCAGGCACAATTTAGTAGTGATAGGCTTGAGATTTTACAGAACCTCCTCGATTTCAAATCCCTGTTCTATTGTCTTTAAATCATGAAATATTCAAATAATCACAGCATGAGTACCCAAACTCTCAGGCCTAGACTGCACAGAAATCTGGAAGTGACTTAAAAATGTCAGACCACATGTATCAAATTTTGGTTAAATACTTCGGACATTGAACACATGATCTGGAAAAGTAGTACGTGAAGCTATTTGCAAGCAATAGATGCAATACGGAGTGACTGTCCTGCTATGTCACAGGGACTGTCCTCAATACGGGGGAGATCTTTAAAATCCACGCCAGGGGCAGGAAACAGACAAAAGTCCCTACCTTCGTAGAGCTTCTGTTAGCAAGGGGAGGCTGGCAAAGACAAATTAAGCACCCCAGTACAGCATGGTAAAGGGCGGTGATAGGCTGGGAAGTGAAACAGCAGGATGATCAGGGATACTGGGGGGGTGGTTACTGACATGTAAGCAGGGTAGATGGGGAGGCGTCACTGAGAAGGTGATGTGTCCCCTGCTGAAGAAGGGGAGGGAACTAGTGCCAGAGACGTACAGGGAAGAGGCCAGCGGTGGGAATGGCAAGCCCAGAGATTGGGCAGTGTAGGGAGGAGCAGAAGGAAGGAATGATGGAACCCTGTGAGCCTGGGAGGGGAAGAGAGGAGCATGTATCAGAGAGGCCAGCTGTATAGAGCAGGGCTTGTGGAGTCCTGTGGAATAAATTACCCTGATGCCTGAGGATTCTTAAATACCACAAGCGTCAGATCTCTAGGCAGCCAGGTAGATAGCACTACCTGGGAAAGGGGGTTTTAGCCTATGCTTGACCCCCAGTAGCTCCTCTGTCTGCTCGACTCACTGTGCTGTTACCTGTGGATTTCACATCACTTAGGGACTAGAGACATACGCATCGGAAAATACAGCAATACAAGTTAGTGCCCAGCAAGATGCAGACAAGGTGCTGACCGGCAGACTGCAGCAGAGAAAACCAAATCAGGCATTGAATTCGAGTCTTTGAGGATGAAGGAGAAGAGGGCTAGGTTTTCCAAGATCCTTGGTGTTTGGAAAGGGCAGCACGAAGTGGAACAGTTCCACATTAGCTAAGGCAGGAAAGAGCAGGTGGGTTCTGCACA
The DNA here is from genome assembly GCA_963574575.1 of Galagoides demidoff. Lineage (NCBI taxonomy): Eukaryota > Metazoa > Chordata > Mammalia > Primates > Galagidae > Galagoides > Galagoides demidoff. Next base: position 4,643 of record CAUYQV010056312.1, on the reverse strand, counting down.
CAAAGGACTGAACAAAATTTTTGACAGCAGCACAGGATCAGAAAGCCTCTCCACATCCTACCCTGGCTGCATTACCTGTGCTCCTGCTACCCCTCTGCCCGGGAGGGGGGGGGGGGGCGTGCTGCTGCTAGACCACGCAACACCTTTCTGCTAATTCCAGGAAGGCTCCCTCCGCCTCAAGACACTTTACTTTCATCTGTTGGGAAGTTGCAGAATGCTGCCTCTGTGAGGACCGGATGCTTTACCGCCATCCGCCAGAAAGTCATGATAAAGTACAAGTACGCTGTGGCTCCCAGGGGAGCAGGCACGCACCCTCCTGTTGAGCACTGCACAAACCATACAGCCAGGCGCAGTCGCCATGCGTGTCGGAGGAGGTGTGAGTCTAGACAGGAGCTATTTTGTCTAATCTGAGGCTCCTCAGAATGACCAGGAAAAACCTCGTGACTGTGTTCACTTGTTTCACGACAAATCTGTGTTCTTTTATCCCAGCTAGGCGTCATGCTGGTCACATCCCCAAGACAGCTTTCCTGAACCTCATCTCCTTTTCTCCTGGCTCTAATCTCAGCCCTGAACGCTGACTTAACTCTCAACGTTTCTTCCTTCCAACTTATTCCCTATCTTCATCACCCTCCCCTCTTCGCTCAAGAGTCCCACCTGCTGCTTCCTACTGCCAGTTTGATCCCTACTAAGCTCCACTAAATGATGCCCTACTGATTCTGTTCCTCTGATTTCTTTACTTTTTCCCTTCTTTGCCTTCCTCCCTTGAGGTCAGAGATGCTCTCAGCTCCTTCCTATGTTAAAAGAAACTTCCTGGTAGCCTCACTTCCCCTTTAGAATACCTTGACCATCTCACTTTCTTTTTCACTGACAAACTTCTAGAAAGAAAAGTAATGTTTCTTTACATGAAAGCTATGGGTTTCCCTTCAGAAAAACAATTCATATCACCTACAATCAAATTCTTCATCTGATTTCAGGGGTTAATGAAGTCCCTGGAGCCCAGGCATAGGCTCTCCAGGGTGTCTGGGGAGCAGGATGGAGAGACCTGGTATGGCAAGGGTGGCCCTGGGTGTGTCTGGCCGCAGAAGTAGCCGCACCTCAGCTGCTTCGTAGAAATCCTGGAAGATTAAAAAAAATCATTTCTCTGAACCAATCGAACAACTTAAACGCTGAAGACTATATTCTATTACTCATGCTTTTACCATCCATATAAATGTAGAATCCAAGAAAGTCAGAACTGGGAAAAACCTTAGAAATCATTTCACCTGGAGACCCAGGGTCCACCCATTCAACCCAAGCGTCTGTGCAAACTGGGGTCAGTTTTCAACCTCTTTGTTCTTTGCTTTCCTTATCTGTAAAATGGAGAGAGTAAACACCCCTACCTCACGGAGCTATGGAATGGATTAAATGGACTGGGACAGGAATGTAAAGAATTTGGCATCCTGGCTGACACACACAGCCCTCCCTTTGTGGTCATTATTCCTAACTGAGTCCACTCTCAAACATTGACTAGAATAGCAAGAGGAGAGCTCAAGTCCTTGGGGCTTGTTCCGGAAAGGGTCCAAAAACTTGTATCACTGTGTAAAACTCATGCTTGATAAAATAAGGATTTCTGCCACTCTTGCCTTCCAAACCCCTGCAAAAAACCAAAGGGATGGTTAGTATTAAATGGATACAATTAATCGTATGCCTTTGATTTCTCTTTTCAGTAAACAAAGTTATTTTGGGTACACAAAAGAAGAGCATGTGCAATTATTTAACCATTTTACATTAACAAGTAAATCCCTTAACTCAAAGCTGTGCCTTATGTTAAATATTCAGTGAAGACCTTGGGATCCCACAGTGGGGTCCGTGGTTAACCACAAAGCTTAAGTGAGTAACATTATTCCCTGATTGTTCAAATCGTTGTTGGCCTACATGCCCATGTTACTCAAATGATAATGTTGAACTAAAATAATTTTACCATGGTTCATTATTTTTGTAGGTTCTCTAATTATTATTAATGCCCCAAATTATTTAAGGAATGAATAGTTATAGAATCCCCTAGTCATTTTAGAGAGAATACTCAGAAATTGTTTTCTGGATATACATACAAGAGATCTGTATTTTAAATAAATTCAAATTTTGAAATTCTTTTTACATGTTATGAGAATGTTAGAACAGTGTATAACACTAATAAAGAATAGACATTTGATAAATATTTTAAAAATCCAGTAAGAGTGATTTAAATTTATTTTTTGCTACTAGTTTTAAAACCCCACTAGATAAAATATAATCTGGCTTATTCTCTTCTGTCCAAGAAGGACCACAATTAACACCAATTTAGATACTTTTTTTTTTTTTTGAGACAGGGTCTATGTTGGCCCTGTAGAGTGCTATGGTGTCACAGCTCACAATAACCTCCAACTTTTGGGCTTAAGAGATTCTCTTGTCTCACCTTCCAAGTAGCTGGGACTGCAGACACCCACCACAATGCCTGGCTACATTCTTGTCATTGTTGTTGCAGTTATTTAGCTGACCCAGGCTGGGTTCGACCCCGCCACCTTTGGTGTATATGGCTGGTGCCATAACCACTGTGCTACGGGTGCTGAGCCTAGATACTTTTTTGTATCAGTGAATATCTTCAGAGGAGGTTTTATTGTCTTTCTTTGCCTCACTGGCAAAACCAAAATCAACTTACCTTCAGAAACATGTATCTTCACACTGTTGATAAAAGTAAGGGATTTATTCCCTTCACTTATCTTACATTTTGGAACAGCATGCCACTGAGTACGGTGCTCACTTGGGAGTAATCTGGAGTTCCTGAAGCTGAGTCAGGCCTGTCTAAAACCTGGAAATTCTCAGAAATGATTTTATCTCCACAGTCATCTGTGCCTTTCTCTGCTATCTATCCCATTGCTACATAGCACTGGCCTGCCGCCCCTGAGCAAAATCATCTGGGATCTTAAAAAAGTGTTTGGCGCCTCCCAACCTCATGTTGAAATGTGATCACTGCTGTTGGAGGTGAGGCCTAATGGGAGATGTTTGAGTCATGGCGGGGAAGATGCCTCATAAACAGATTCATGCCCTCCTTAGTGGGTAGTGGTGAGTGAGTTCTGCCTCCATCAGTTCCGGAGAGATCTGGCTGCTTAAAAAGAGCCTGGCCACTCCGCCCAGCCTTGCTCACTGTCTTGCCATGTGATCTCTGCACAGGACAGCTGTCGGTCATCTTGTCCCATGAATGGAAGCCACCTGGGGCCCTCCCCAGAAGCAGATGCTGGTGCCCTGCTCCTTATACAGCCTGCAGAACCATGAGCTAAGCAAACTTCTTTTCTTTATAAATTTTCCAGCCTCACTGATTCCTTTACAGCAAAACAAAACCGACTAGGACACTACCTCTACCCTAGCAACATCGTTTAACCCCCGCCTCCTTAACACAGCCCGATTTATATGGGTGGCCATATTTCCCAATGAAATTCTGGCCAGTGAGCTATAAATGGAAGCGCACCTTTCTAGACAGAGGTGGCATGCCCTTCTTCCTCCCCTCCTGCTTCCGGCTTGTAACAGACACGCTCTCAGTTGGATCACTAGCAACTATGTTGAATCACAGAGTGACCGTAGAAATGAAAACCGTATGCTTAGGATGACAGATAAAGATAAAAGCTTCTATCTCTGACATGATTTTAAAGATATATTATGTCCCTAGAATGCATACAAGACATAGACGTCTATCCTGCTTAAACCACTATTATTTTATTTCATATTAGCATTTGTGATATGGAGCTTAACTTGATGCTAACTGGTACATAGAGGTAACCTGCAAGTTAGACTATGGAGCGAGAGCGGCAGTGAGTTAACAGTTATTCAAGCCAGCATATTGCCGTGCTAAGTTGCACTAACCCATCTTAGTACAAGGGCAAGACCTAGAATTAGAACACATTCTTGAGGAAACAACAGTTTGGAATGGATCTTAAGAATACAGTTATGATACATGGTAGAGTGGCTTAGGAGTTCCTATCATGAAAAAAATCACTCAGATGTAAAAAACTATATCATAAAATTGTCATCTCAACTAAAGGAGACCCACCTATGAATGTAATTTTTTGATTCTTATTCTCAATCTTCCAATCGCGTTTGTGGATTTCTCCAACTATTTAAAAATGTAAAAGAGAAGACTGTGATGAGGAATGCTAATAATAGATATGTCAATAATATTTTATTGTTCTGGACAAAGAAAATGGTATTGCGGAAGTGTAACTTACAGCTTGAGAAAACTATTTTGCCATTTTCTTCAATAAATGTAGCTGAATTCTTTTTATCATAATATAAAAGATGGCTCAGCACCTGTGGCTCAAGCAGCTAAGGTGCCAGCCACATACACCTAAGGTGGTGGGTTCGAATCCCCAGCCCAGGCCCGCCAAACAACAATGATGGCTGCAACCAAAAAATGGCCGGGCGTTGTGGCAGGGGCCTGTGGTCCCAGCTACTTGGGAGGCTGAGGCAGGAGACTCACTTGAGCCCAGGACTTGGAGGCTGCTGTGAGCTGTGATGCCATGGCCCTCTACCCAGGGGGACAGCTTGAGGCTCTGTCTAAAAAAAACAAAAGACCCCCCACTCCAGTCAGACTTCCCCCACCACTCCCATGACCTGTTCTCTTGATAAAGACA
>CAUYQV010056310.1:0-14518 GCA_963574575.1 Galagoides demidoff | reverse complement strand
ACTCAGGGGGACAGCTTGAGGCTCTGTCTCAAAAAAAAAAAAATAGTGCAGTGAGAACCATGCTCCAGATTCATTATGAATGAAATGGTCCTGGGATGTCATTTAACATTTAGTCTTCATTTATATGATAAAAAATTCCCGAATCCTAAATAAAACAATGAACAGACTCTATAGGTGTTGATTTTCTTGATACTTAAGAACCTGGCTTTATTAATAATTGACAGTAGTTTTTTCTTTGCACTTTCTTCATCCCAAGATTAAAAATATTTTGCAATTCTCTCTTGTTATTACTTATTCCAGAGTGAGCCATATGTAATTTTAAGTTATAGTACTTACTTTTATTGGTCTAAATATATGATTACTCATATTCAAAAAAAAAAAGAAGTTAATTCATAATAAAAATTCCCACATACAAAACCCCCGATCCAGGCAACTTCACTGGTGAATGCTATTGAACACCCAACAGAGAAGTAATATTGACTTTATACATTCTTGGAATTTCTTTCTTGGTATTTCCTCCTGGAAATACAGGAGGAGAGACTTCTTCTCAATTAATTCTAGAAGCTACGGGGGTATAAAACAAGAGGGAAAAAAACCATGAATTAATATCCATCATGAATACAGATGCAAACACCTTAACATGCTATGAGCAAGTCAAAGGCAGCCATGTCCCAAAGTATAATTTACCATGACAAAGTGTGTTTCATTCCAAGAATGCAAGGAAGGATGGACATTCAAAATTTAATCAGTGCAGTTCACCAGATAATCATCACAATAGACATACAAAAGCATTTGGGGAAATGCTGTGCTTATTCACAATAAAAGAAAACTATTAACCAACTATGAATAGCAAATTTCTCAAACCATATAAAGGACATCCAAACAAACACGGTTCACATCATGTTTAATGGTGAAATGTTTAACAGTTTTCTCGTAAGATTAGAACAAAGCAAAGATGCTCATTCTCTCCACTTACAATCAACACTGAAATGAAGTAACAAAAGGCAGATAGATCAGAAAGGAGGAAGTGAAACTGTTTATTCACAGACACTTCAGTTATGTATGGAGACCTCAAAGAGTCCATAAAAGAACTATTTTAACAAGATCACAGGATACAAAGTTGATATATAAAAAATTGGTTTTGTTTTTCTGTATTAGCAAAGAATGACTGGAAATTTGAAAATGTAATTTATAATATATTTCATAAAATACAGATTATTAAACAAAGAGATATGCCTAATAGAATGACAAAAATCCAAAATAGTGACAATGCCAAATTCTGGCATGGATGTGGAATGATAAGAACTCTCAGTCATTGCTGCTGAAATGCAATAATGGGAAATTCACTTTGAGACACAGTTTTTAATTTCTTACAAAATTAAACATACCTTCAGGGTACAATCTAGCAGCTGCATTACTTGGTATATTCTCAAGTTGAAAATGTATATCTGGGCAGTGCCTATGGCTCAGTGAGTAGGGCACCAGCCCCATATACTGAGAGTGGTGTGTTTGAACCCCCAAACTGCAACAAAAAAATAGCCAGGTGTTGTGGCGGGTGCCTGTAGTCCCAGCTACATGAGAGGCTGAGGCAAGGAAATTGCCTAAGCCTGGAAGTTGGAGGTTGCTGTGAGCTGTGACGTTATAGCACTCTACAAAGCACGACAGAGTGAGACTTTGTCTCAAAAAAAAAAAAGAAAGAAAGAAAATGCATATCCACACAAAAACCTGCATGTAGATGTTTACAGCAACTTCACTAATAATTGACAAAATTAGAAAGCAATCTAGATGTCCTGCAGTAGGGGAATGGATAAATAAACCGTGGTACATCCAGAAAATGAAATATCATTCAGCACTAAAAATGAGCTAGCAGGCCAAGAAATGACATGGAAGAAACTTAAATGCATATGACTGAGTGAAAGAAACTTCTGAGAAGGATAGAGGTCTAATAATTAAGCCACATACCTTGTCACTGAATATCACTATGGCCACCTTTGAAGTACTCCCTCTGGGAAGCTATGCACTGACTCAGTGCCTAGCCCACCCTTCAAAGCAGTTTTGAAACTCTTTTTCTGGAATGACCATCAGAACTGTCTATATCACCACTCAACAAGACACTGCCACAGGTGGACACAAACCCAGCTGTGAGACACTGATATATCAAGGTCATGAAACGTCTCTGAGTTGTTTGTGCAGTGCTGCCAACATAAGCACACAGTGGCCAGTTTGTGATGTCTCAGTCACCCCACCTCATACGACAACAGCTTTAATGACCATTCCAGGAAGAGTTCCAAAATTGCTTTGAGGAGTGAACTAGGTGCTGACATTGGCACACAGCTTCCCACTTTTAAGGTGACTATCATGATATTCAGCAGTGAGGTAAGCAGCCTTTTCCTAGGATGAGTTCATGAACTCAATTGGCAGCCCTCACACCACTGTAAGATTTCAACTATGTGACAGTCTGGAAAAGGAAAAACCATAGAGATGGTAAAAAAGATGAGTGTTTGCCAGGGGTTGGGAGGCAGAAGGCATGACTGGGGTATAACACAGAGGATTTTCAGGGTGGTGAAAGTATGTCGTCTGATGTGGGGGATATGTGTCCTTATATGTTCATTACAGTGAGGAATCCTAGCATTAGTCCTGGATAAAAGTGGTGCATCAGGTAGATTCATCAAATGTAATAAACATACCACCCTGGAGCAGTGTATTGATGGTGAGGTTGTGTGTGTCCTGCAGGAGGGGGACAAAGAGCACATGTAATTTCCTGGACTTCCTGCTCAGTTTTGCTGTGAACTTAAAATTGTTCTACAAATAAAGTCTACTAAAATACAAATCATAAAGGGATGTATTTGACATACTATGTTTAAGCTGTTAGGATCTTTACTGTGAAATTTGCAAAACGTAGCCAACAGAAATTAAAGACAAGTGAATGGAGAAAAATGATGGGTTAATTAGTTGCGACATTCAATATTTTAAAAGTGATGCTCATCCTCAGATTCACCCACAGATTCAACAATGTCACAACCCAAGCTCCGGTGGGAATTCTTCCTAGAAATTGACAAGCTGCCTCTAAAATTTATGTAGACATTCAAAGGAGCTAAACTAAACAATTTTGAAAATAAAGAACAGAGCTAGAGAATTTATACTACTTGGATTTACTATTAAGATGAAGTAATTGAGGCAACGCGCAGAAACAGAAAATAGGACAGAAACCAGCATAAGGATAAGAATATGGGTCAATGGAGCCAAGTAGATTATCCACAAATGTAGAGCATGTCAATTAATTTTCAACAAACGTGCCAAAATAATTCAGTGTGGGAAAGGGCAATCATTTTAGTAAATGCTACTGGAACAACTGGATATCATAAGCAAAGAATAAATTTCACACTTATATAAAGATTAATTCATAGTGGATCATACACCAAAACCTAAAAGCTAATGTTACAAACTTTCTAAGAAAGTACAGGGTAAAATTTTACCCTGATGGCTTTGGAGGAGACAAGATTCCTTAGGGCTCAAAAAGCATGACCTATAAAGCAATGATAAATTTGACTTAAAATTAAACTCTTCTGTCTCCTTAATGAACACTGCTAAGAGAATGAATAGGCAAACCATAAATAAAAAGGAAATATTAGAAATTGCACATATCTGACAAATACATACAGTGTATATGCATATAGTAGTAAGATACATATACAGATATATATAGAAAGAGAGAGAGGAAAATAGGTATTAGTAAGATTTTATACTTCACCCAAAAAGATGTAAATGTTATCAATAAGCACATAAAAATTGGCCACCATTATTGGCTATTAGAGAGATGAAAAATCAAACCACAATAAGATGCCATTACATACCAATTAGAATAGCTAAAATTAAAAAGACTGATAGCACCAAGTGTTGGCAAGGGTATGGAGCAACTGGAACTCCCAGAAGGTGTAAAATGGTACAACACTCGGAAATTGTTTTGAAGTTTCTTATTAAATCCAACATAACCTTACCATATGGCCTAACAATCTCACTCCTAGAAAATCACATAAAAGATATAAAGAGACATGTTTACACAGAGACTACGTGTGTGAATGTTCATAGCACCTTTATCACAGCATTCTGAAATTAGAGACAGCCCAATGATCCAGCAACAGATGAGTGGATATACGAATTGTGGTCTGTCCATGCAAGGGAATACTACACAACTACGAAAATGGAGCAAACTACTGACAAACACAGACGTATCAAAACATGCAGAACGAAAAAAATCAAGGCACAAAAGACTATAACTAAGTGAATCCATTGATGTGAATCTCTAAGATAACTAAACAAACACGGTCTCTACTGACAGAAAGTGTATCAGTGGTTGCCTGAAATTGAGAGTGGGGTGAGAGAGTTTACAGAGCAAGGTCACAATGGAATTTTTGTGGTGATGAAAATGTCTAGGTAGAGATTGTAGTGTTGGTTACATGCATGTTTATATTTGATGAAACTCGTGAAATGTAAGCTTAAAATGGGTGCATTTTATGTATGTAAATTTTATCTCCAGGTGCTTAAAAATGATACAAAGACTGAACACAGTAAAGCAGAATTTAAAAAACATATATAAGTTCAAATCTTAATTTATAATAAATATATGCACACCCACCTTCTCTCTCTCTCTCTCACAAACACACACACTTTAAGAATAAAAGGAAAGAGTACAGAACAAAATATTAAAAGTTATTTTGCCTGGGAAGCAGGATTTGTAAAGTTTTATTTTCTTTTAACATTTTTCTTACTTTTATACAAGTATTTTCTATTTAAAAAGGGAACTGGACATGGTAGCTTGCACCTCTCATAACAGCTACTCAGGAGGCTGAAACAGGAGGATCTTTTGAGGCCAGGAGTTCAAGATCAGGAATGTAGAAAGATAATTATAAATAAATTTTATAAATATATAAAATTATGTTGGTTTTGTAATTGGAAATAATAATAAGGTTTTTAAAAATTTTTCACCAAATGTGATGTGGTGGCATAACATTTCATGTTCATAGTTAACTTGAAGTACCTGGTTATGTTCAGATTAGGAACTGGATGACCCTAATCCCTAACTCACTAACTCGGCTTAACGAGTGGTAAAAGCTTCTGTTCCCCTATTCCTGTTGTTTGTGGTGGATTTGGAAGTTCTTTCTTTCACGTGATGAGCTGGGGCATTACATAACTTTTCTTCACTTAGTCAAGCAATGAAGTCTTCATTCAGGAAGCATGACTCTTCTTATCATTACCTTCACACAAAAGACAGAAAAATAACACAAATTACAACTACACATTCTTGTGTACGTGAGCAAACACGAGTGCAGCCCTCAAGTGCAGCTGGAGGAAGTAGACTTAATTCATAATCTATAGGAATGACACAAGCTATTTAAAGTAATTGAATAAGCAATTGGCTTTCTTTTGGAGGGAAGTTGTGACCTCATTATCTTTTTAGTATTTATTATTCTCATTACACAAGAGTCACTTCATCAATAGCACTTTAGGCTGAGCATTAAATACCAGAATAGTAAATATAACTCCATTACACCCAGTATACTAATAATGTTTTTTTTCCATCTTGAGTTCTCCTGTGCCCAGCACAACACTCGGCATCCAGTTACAGTGAAAAGAGATAATACCTACCGGGTGCAGGCTCTGCCCGAGCTCTGTTCCAAACACTTCACCTATATTGCTAATGATTCATCTTCCCTTCATAACCACATTTTATAGGGAAGGTACAATTATACCATCTTTTTGTCCACTTTCCATTTTGCTCCTTAACTTCTCATTCAGTTGGGAGAGCCCACACTGTCCCTAACGGCTGGCTTTAAATTCAATACTTTGACCTCAAAACCCATTTTCTTTCCATTTTACTATTCCACTTCCTGATGACACTCACAGTTTTACGGCTGTGAAACTTCATGTTTAATGGGCAAAATGGGGCTTAAATGAGAAACTTTTAAGAGTAATTTTAAAAAGTGCTGCACCCCCATCTTAGAATCTCTTGAAATATTGAGTGGAGGTAGGAGGCTGAGTTTCCTTGCTCACATTGGTTGGGAAATTGGACATGTTTTTATTTAAATATGAAAGGAGATTAAAATTACACCCTATATAACTGGGGGATTTGAGGACAAATCACCCCTGTCACCAGGACAGATGAAGATCTTTAGCACCTCCCTCTACTGTGACCACCTGACTTCAGGGATGGCACACGTGCTTTCGGAGTTCTGAAGTTCAGGCTGAAATTAACTTCAATTTTCTACAAACTTTCTTGACTCAGATGAATCAACTTAGACCTGTATATTTTCTTTCATTTTCTTTTTTGAGACAGAGTCTCACTATGTCACCCTCAGTAGAGGGCTGTGGAGTCCCAGTTCATAGCAACCTCCAGCTGTTGGGCTTAAGCGATTCTCTTGCCTCAGCCTCCCAAGTAGCTGGGACTTCAGGGGCCTGCCACAATGCCCGGCTATTTTTTGGTTGCAGTTGTCATTGTTGTTTCGCTGGCCCAAGCTGGGTTCGAACCCGTCAGCCTCAGTGTATGTGGGTGGCACCATAACCACCATGCTACAGGCGCCAAGCCAATCTTGTCTTGTTAAGGTATAATTTTAGATGAAACTTCTCTACCTTGACTTGGTTTATATGGATGTTCCCCTGTCCCACCCAGGGACAGAGAGAGAAGTGCTAAAAGATATAAAATATTTTTTCAGAAAAGAAAACTCAAAATGCTTTACGGGTACATATACGAAGAAGGCATCATCTGAGACTGGGGGTTCAGAGGGAGAATTCTCCAGGAGACAACACTGAAAATGAGTCTTAATGTAAATCAGAGGGAGAGAAGAGAAAGAGGAATGTCTGCAGAGAGAACCATGATATGGACGACACAGAGGCACAAAGCACCGTCGTGTGGTTGAGGACAGGAAATTTCACTTGCCTGCCTGGGAGCAAGAGGGCTGGGAGGACATTTGTGGCAAGAGATGAGGCTTGAGAGGAAGCCAGCTAGTGGAAAGCCTTGCGCCCCCGAGTCCTGAATACTCAGTGCCTTTCCCATTCAGCCCCTTCCTGATTGTCTCTGGGGAGGGGTCTCTAACATCACAGGTCTGTGTATGCAGCTGGATCTGAAAAACGTTTCCTTCGTGTTTCTTGATAAAGAAGGTTTTGCAACATCACTCACTACATTAAAATGCTTTCTTAGCTTCAGGGGACTGAAAGCATTTTTATTATGTTCCAACATTATTTATCCTTCCTGTATACAGGAGTGAAAAGCAGAAACCCAAAGAGAAAAATCCTTCTAATGTCTAAAGCACAGCCTCACTCTGTTCGTCTGCTATTGTGAAAACTGTGAGAGAGGCTGGTTTCTGCCCCCCACCTCCCCAGGACAGATAGAGGGCTGGAGACAAGCTCTCTGGGAGATGCCTGCACCTCAAAATTAGGCCTCCTTCTCAGCCAGATTCAAAAACCTCATTTCAATAGCACACAGTCCAGACCTGCCTTCCTCCAGGAAGCCGCATCCTTGGTAGGCCCCATCCGGAAGCTCATCCAAGGACTGTCTTTTATCAGAAGGCAAATCATCTCACAGGTGTAACAATTAAATCAAATCAGAGGACATTCATTTGCAGGCAATGTATAAAATGTTTATTTTTAACAATGGAAATTAATTTTTATCGAAAGTCCCCAGATTGCTTTGTAATAGAATCTTTAATCTAAATCAATTTAAGACAACCTCAGTTAAATCAATATTTTTCAGACTTGCTCCTAAGGTGTTGTTTCTATGTATTCTTTTTCTTTTTGGCCGGGGTTGGGTTTGAACCCACCATCTCTGGCATATGGGGCCAGCACCCTACCCTTTTGAGCCACAGGCGCTGCCCTATGTATTCTTTTTCTTTCTTTTCTTTCCTTTTCTTTCTTTCTTTCTTTCTTTATTTCTTTCTCTCTTTCTCTCTTTCTTTTGGCAGAAAAAAGTGAACTGGACAAGGCCTCAGAACTCTACACCTTTAGTTTTAAAATGTTCAGAACGAAATCCCAGTATGTTTTCTCTATGACCTTTCTCCCTTCAGGAGTGAAGGTCTGGTCAGCTTTAAGTGAAGGGTGCAGAAAACAGTGGGGTAAAAATTAATTTCAGGGAATGAGACCCCACAAGTCGAAAGAGCCTTGATTACCACATGCACACCTGGATTTTCGTGTCTGCCAGATATCTTATGCCAGGGCCTCAGAGCCATTAGCAAATCTGTCTGTCACTTGCATTGCCCACCAGTCACAGTGGGGTGTAGAGCTGATGTATTTTTCTCCCCTGAAAGGCTTCCCTCTAGGGCAGGCTTGATCTAATCAACTGGGGCATGAACATTCTCAATTCCCCAGGGAGCTATGGATTTGCAGACGATCCTCAAAAGGAATTTGTATGAACATTTTTGTGTTGGTTTTCACTCATCTTGCCTTTGTCTTATTTCTCACTTGGTGAGTTGCCATCTACGCTCCTAAGTACAAACCATGACAGAGCAGCAGTGTTAAAACAAACAAAAACACTGACTTCGGAATAAGACAGATTTAGGTCATAAACTGGGTTCTGCACCTTCTAACTGAGTCATTTCTCCTGACTGAGAAATTTTGTTTCATTAAGAATGATCTGCATGTCGTCATTCATAGTGCTGTAGTGAGGGTTCAGTAGAGTAATACACAGTGTGTAAAATGTTGGACACCTGGCAGCATCCATAGCTCTGTAGTTAGGGTGCCAGCCACATACACCAAGGCTGATGGGTTCAAATCCAGCCCAGGCCAGCTAAACAACAATGACAACCACCACAACAACAAAATAGCTGTATGTTGTGCCTGGTACCTGTAGTCCCAGCTACTTGGGAGGTGAGGCAAGAGAATCACTTAAGCCCAAGAGTTTGAGGTTGCTGTGAGCTGTGATGCCACAGCACTCTACCCAGGGGAACAGCTTGAGACTCTGTCTCACAAAAAAGAAAAATAGTTGGACACAGTACGTGCCACATAGTCAGCCCTCATGTTAACACAGCATGCTTTGTTTCATTATTCCATGGCCCACATTTTATTCATCTTGATAGTGACCAGTAAACGTAACAGGATGAGAATCTAGTGTAGTGTGTGACATTTTCACAATGCAAGGAGAAAAATTGGCCTCCTCCTCAGGAAGGGTCTTCACCTACAGAACAGCTTTAAAATATTGTGCCGGATACTTCAAGCAAATTCCAACACATCAAGCCTGAGCTGTTGAGAAAACCTCAGCAGCACTATTTCCCGGGGGCCCTCGAGGATTCAAACAGGTGCACCATCCTGACCTTACACAGCAACAGCGTGGTTTTTCTTAAGCATAAAGCATGACTGCACACTTCGTATAAGACCTGGAGGCCATGGCCTTAGAAAATTGGAAACTTGGAAAATAAGCATTCGAAAGGTGAAAATGCTTCGTCTGGTTATTAGGGGAATAGAGAGAAATGCTTGCCAGGAAGACGGCCTTCAACATCCATTTGGATGTGCTAAGCGCACCCACCAAGGAGTCCGTGGCTTGTTGGTCTAGCTGCACCACCCTTTGAGAACAGAGGTGAGGACTGGAGGCTCTTACTCCCTGCAAGCTCCAACAGGGGGTTGATGGTGTAGGGGATGGTAGATTTCGTCTGATAATAAAAACAAAAGTGTTTTTGACCAGAAACAAAGGAAACATAAAGAGATATAAAGAAAAACAATAATCTTCTGCGACCACTTCTGTCTATTAAGAAATCATCACCGGCATCTTCCTACCATTAGGAAATCATCACCAGCAGTCATTGGTGACAATCTGCTGTGTTCTCTCCGTCTCCCTTCCTCCCTTCATATTTTAACAACTTTATTGAGCTATATCTATCTGCCATGAAATCGTCTTATAAAATTGTATAGCTTGACAAGTTTTTAGTAAATTACGAAATTACTGATTTTGCAATTGTAATTGCAATTACCGAATCCCAGCGATCCACTTTCAGAACATTCCCATCTCCCCCAATAATGTCCTTCATGGCCACTTATGGTTAACCCCCACTTCCATTCCAGCTTTAGGTAATCAAGATCTAATTTCTATCTCTGAACGTCTGTCTTCTATAAAGAATTTCATGTCAATGGGACCAGACAAGAGCTAAGCTTTTGTGTCTGGCTCTTTTCACTTTCCATAATGTTACAAGGTCTGTCCATGCTGGAGTACCTATCGGAACCTCATTCCCTGTCATGGCTGAATGATGTTTCATTTCATGGAGATACCATCTTCTGTTTGGTATACCCACTGATAGACATCAAAGTGGTTTCCAATTCTGGATTATTCTGAATTATTCTGTTAAGGTCATTTATGTGCCGGGTTTTGTGCAGACACATTTTATTAATAATTTTTATAGAGTAAATACCTGGGAGTAAGCACCGAGGAATTGCCAAGCCATCTGGTAAATTTACTCAACTTTCTAAGAAATTGCCAAATTGTTTTGCAAAGTGTTTATGTCACTTCAGATTCCCAACCACAATGCATACAGATTCCCATTTCTCTACCTCCTACCAATACTTGTCATTGCCTTTTGGATTCTAACCGTTCAAGTTCCTGTAAAATGCATTTGTACCTTTAAATTACTTCAATTAGTCCAAGGGCTCCATTTAGATGGAAGACTCACTATTTCGGACTCATCTCATCATGTAAGTCATGCTTTTCTGTGTATAATAGCAACAGAGTTTTGCTTTTAGTTCAGTTCTCTTTTTTTCCCCTCCCATTTTCTCCTCTTCATGTATAGAAGTACATGTTGTATGTGTCATAGTTGAAAAGATTCTTAATAAACCAGGTGTGGCAAATTACTAACACAGGTGATGGTTCTCTTCCTATGACCATGAAGACCTTGCTATGCATTTCTGCTGGGACCTCAGATTGCTTTCCAGTGCAGTCTTCCAAGCAGCTGTTACCAAGCAGTTGGTGATGGCTTGAAGGATGAAATCTATTTGCCATGCTTGGTATATAAAGTTCTGCAAATTCCCTTTTCATCAATTAAAATTATATCATGAGTATATAGTAAACATTCATCATGAAACAGTTTTAATGGTCTGTAAGTTTCTATAATAATAACACAATGTAATTTATTTCATCTTTCACCTGTTGTGTACACATATTTTTCCCCTGGTTTATTTCTATTATAAATAATGCTACAGTAAATATCTTTCTGTATTTATACATCCCGGTACTAGAATTGTTAGATCAAAGTGCAGATGATTTTGGAGTCTCTCAATGCATCACTGGGGTGTTTCCAGAGAATAACTAGTTTTGATTCCCTTTTTCTGATAGATGGAGATCTAAAGTGGTGAAAGGCCAACAAAGCCATAGAGTTTTCTTACATTTCTCTGTAATCCTGGGAATTTATGTGACCTCCTTGGATGTTCTTACTCAGCTTATGTAAATAAACTTGTTCGGGTTTTTCTAAGGGCTATGTTCCTAGTCATAGAAATAGCCCTTCAAAAGCTAATAAACTAGTTTCAATCCCAGGATTTGTTGAGTACGTTCATATGAATGGCAAAACATCACTATAGTCCATAAAGTGGAAGGGAAGAGGAGAGAGACGGGTAGGGAGAGAGGATGTGGGAGAAGGGAGGGTATTTGGGGGGACCTCACCTAATGTGCATGATGCAATGGTACATTTCAAAACTATTAAGAAAGGAATATAATTGTGATGAATGTGTTACTTGGTTCAATGTAAACATTTTACATTGTATATGGAAGCAGTACCCTGAACCCCATAAATGCATCAATGTACAAAGTTATGATTTAATAAAAAATAATTAATTATAAAAAAAGAGGGTGCAGAAAGGGAACCAGATATAGCATATTTGTCAGCTGCTTCTTCAGGGACAAGGGTCAGGCCATGGCCTGGGGGCCTGCTTCTCCAGGATGTGTCCAGGTTGGCAGCAAACATAGAAAACGTGAAGAGAATCTGCTGCGACCCCGCGAGAGAGGGTCAGATTCTCCCCCTCCTATTACACCGTCCTGTTGCACATCAGATCCTGGGGCTGCGTGGTGGGGAATGTGTGTCCACCAGATTATTCTCCCCCCGCCCCCGAGGCCTTTCCTTCCTGTGATTCAGCTGTCCATGCCTTCCCTTTTCATAAGGAGTTCAGGCAAACGATGGATGGCTGAAAAACGCCGATGATGGGAATTTTCATTGTTATTCACCACTCCTGACCTGGCATCAATGTGATGCATATTTTACTCAGCCATGGTTTAGGATTTATGTGGTCAGTTGATGCCATAGCAGAAAGCAAGTGCCAAGAGGGTCCAATCCTGTGCTGTTGACCCCCCAGCCCATGGCAGGCATCCCCAAAGCGTTGAGTACAGGAGAAAATGTGTGTGAAGATTCTTAGTAACGTAACACGGGGCCAACTGCTGTGGCAGTTCATAATCACTATTATTATCGTAAAGAACATAGGACAGAAAGTCACGTCTGGAAACACATACTTTTCCCCAAAGGGATCATTACTTACATGTTCAATTTTATGAGTTTCCTATCGCTGTAGCCACAAATTACCACACATTCAGTTGGCTTAAAACAAGACACATTTACTATTGAATAATTCTGGAGCCATTGTTTTGCTTTGGTTGAAACTGGACTGGGACTCACATCCCTACCCCTATGTCCCCACTTAGCCTCTTTTATTGACCCTCCACCCACCCAGAACACCCCAAATGCACTCTAAGACCAGGGAGTTGGGAATAAGGACCTACAGGTAGGACCATTTCTACAGTCACCTTTGGCTGGCATATTCTGGGACCTAAAAGACAATACATATCTCACACCAAGATCCAAGGTGTTGTGGTGGTTTTGATAGGGGAAAGTAAGAAAAGGCCTCAGGGTGAACAAGGCTTCAACTCTGCTGGCAGGTAAATCCCAGGTTGGATCCCAGCCTACACTAGGCACATCTCATGATGCTTCTAATACCTGGATTCTGGAGGGGAGGGGAGGGGAGATGGAGGTGATCAAGTTCATATACACCTAGCACCATGCCTCTTCTTCCCTCCACTCTCCTTATGACCCTCATCCACCTCCCAATGATAAAAAATACCAGGCAGCATGAAAATACGTAATGTTTATAGAGAAAACAATAGCAAACCAGCAAATGTTCTAGAATGAAGTAAAGGTCATGGTTGTACGACTTTGTGATTTTACAAAAAAACACTGGCTCATATATTTCAAAATAGTGGATTTTGTAATATGTAAGTCATACATCAGAAGAAATAAATAAAATTTTTAAATAGTAAAGCCAGCAAACAAACCACACACACACAATTCATACAAGATTTTAGAGTTACAGTGAGAACCAGGAAAGTCATTGGTTTAAAAAAATATATGTAACACACACACTGACAATGTAGAGTAATCAGCCCCCTGGTCAAGGTTTCAGTAGCCCTACCTCTAGGATTATTAAGTGGGCCTCAGAGAAACACCTGTCTTTGAAGCTGTTTCACTGATGTCTGCCCTACCAAGGATAGGAGCCCACTGAAAGTGGGGGAAGCATTCTTTACTGTTCTTTTTTTTTTTTTTTTTTTTTTGTAGAGACTGAGTCTCACTTTATCCCCCTCAGTAGAGTGCCACGGCATCACACAGCTCACAGCAACCTCCAACTCCTGGGCTTAGGCGATTCTCTTGCTTCAGCCTCCCGAGTAGCTGGGACTACAGGTGCCTACCACAATGCCCAGGGACCTGGAACATATTCTCCTGAGTAAAGTATCTCAAGAATAGAGGAAAAAGTATCCAATGTGCTCAGTGCTTCTATGAAACCAACTTATATTTACTCACACTTTCTTATGAAAGATAGAACACAACTATAGTACAGGATGAAGGAGGGAAATGGAGTGGGAAGAGAGGGGGGAGGTTTGATAGAGGGAGGGTAAAAGGCGGGACTACACCCATGGAGCATATTGCAAGGGTACAAGTCAAATCTGTCAAGTGTACAACATAAATGTCTTAACATAATAATCAAGTAAATGAAGTGAAAGCTATGCTGATTGGTTTGATGTAAGCACTCCAAATCATATAAAAAAACAACACACTGTACCGCACATATGCATAAATGTATTCATGATCTATGTGTATATGATTTTTTAAAAAAAGAAGAAAGTGGGGGAAGGGGGGAAGCAGATAGGGCCCTTATGTTGTTTTCTGCAGGAAAACTGAGTGATAATCACCCCATTTCTGTAGCTCATGGGGTCAAGTACAACTTCAGCTACCATTTTACAGGAAAACAAAACAAAAGCCAAAACCAACTCCACCAGCTGCACGTAAATACCAGCCTCTTTACTAGTTTTTAATGAATTTCATTCTGAATCAGCAACAAAATTAATTTTCTATATATGTTGCTTCATTTTTTTTCTTTTTTTTATCTTTTTTTTATTAGATCATAATTGTGTACATTAATTCTATCATAGGATACAGTGTGTTGCTTCCATATGCAGTTTGGAAAACTCTCATCCAACTGGCTAACATAGCCATCATGTCTTTCTCATAAT
>CAUYQV010056303.1:0-47159 GCA_963574575.1 Galagoides demidoff | reverse complement strand
GCTCAAGCGAGTCTCCTGCCTCCGCCTCCCAAGTAGCTGGGACCACAGGTGCCCGCCACAACGCCCAGCCATTTTTTGGTTGCAGCCATCATTGTTGTTTGGCGGGCCCGGGCTGGGGATTCGAACCCGCCACCTTAGGTGTAAGTGGCTGGCGCCTTAGCCGCTTGAGCCACAGGCGCCAAGCCAAATCCCATTTTTCTAAAAAGGAGATAACTTCTCAAAGACATTCGGGGACTTAACTAATGCCAATGAGTTTTTAAGAAAAAGCTGGAATTTAAATTTAAACAACAAGTGTCCCAAAGTCTTGCCTAAAGTCACCAAACATAGGGAAAATGGGAAATTGGGCCTACATCTACCTTTATTTACAAAATATTCATTATAACACTGGCTACCTCTTTGTAACATTTTGTAATGAATATTTTGAAATACAATTTCACATTTTTGCTCATATGGAGACTTTAGGGACACCCTGTATGTTTCCACAGAACTGTTCTACTCACAGAAAACCTGACTTGCTTCTGTGACCACTCCTTATCCCACTGCACTGTCCTTTTCAGTAACTGGAATAACATGTTTATTAATGAAAGGCTGTCTAAATGAGTGTATGATGTATTGGGTTAACTATATTAAAGCATTTGATCAGTGAGAAGCATTATTGCTAACAAATTCTGACTTCTTCAAATTATGTTTCTAAGAATACCGTACCTTCATTTATTCATGTATTCATGCATTCAAACAATGGGACCTCCGTGATGCCAGGCACTATGCCAGGGGTTGGTTCAAAGAAGGAATAGTCTCATAATACATAGCACATGCTGTCTTATGGGAGGACAGCTGAAATGAAATGAATACAGTATGTGCTACCAGGGAAAGTTTGCCTGGGGGCTGGGAATGTGTCCTGAGTAGTCGGGGTATGCTTTCCTACATGCTTGGCAATTCCACTGAGACTTGCAGGATATGCAAATGTTTACCACCACGTAAGGGAAGTTGAGAGAGATCACTGCCATATATACAGTGTGCGTAGAAGCACTTTGGCAGGAAGGACTGTGATCCACCATGGGAACAGAGAGAAGGCTTCAGAGGCTCTAATGAGCCTGAGCCTGACAGTGTGCAGATGCCCAAAGTTCACCAAAGACAAAGATGGCCTCATGATACTCATACCTGCAAACCTTCTTGCACTAACACTCATCTGAATCTTCCTCAAGCATTCTTTCTCTGTGGAGCTCCTTCTTTTAAAGGCCAATCACTCTATACATGGTCTGAAGCTCACTCCCACCGCCCTCAGGAACTGAACATTTTTGTAGTTTTCCCTAAGTTTAGCCCCACTGACATCCCTTTCCCTTTTGAAAATTACCATTAGTGTGTAAACATACCCTAATATATCCCACCTAAACAGAGAAGAAAAGAAATTCTACCATTTCCCTCATTCTTTTAATATCTATCTACTAAACCACTTTTCTCCTTTCTTTTTTTAATAGATAAAATTCATTATAAAGTCATCTTCATAAGCAGTTTCTCACTTCCTATTCTCTCTCTTCTCTTTGTATGTGTGTGTGTCTCAACACACAGATTTTTAAATTGGGAAATATGACACATATTTAGAAAGAGGTACCAACTAATTAATTGCTACCAGGATAAAAATAAAACAATGGAACATAGGTTAGCCCCTCAGAGGCTCTCCCCCCTCCCCGTCCTTCCTAATTATTCTCTCTCCACTCCAAAGCTAATCAACATTCTAACATAATTTCTTATTTTGCTTTATAGTTTTACTTCCACTGTATATATTCTTAAGTGCTATGTTTTAGATTCATTGGTGCTGTTTAATGTTTTAAATTTATGTAAATAGAGCCATCCAGCATAGAATTTTATTTGGCTTCTTTCTATCAATGTCGTGTTTGCAAAAGTCACTCTCACTGTTACACAAAGCTACACTTTATATATTTTTTCTGATGAAAAGTTGTCCATTATAAACATATACCTCTTTCTCCAATCCACACTATTTCTGTTGAGCATTGGACTGTTTCCAGCTTAGAGTTCTTACGAATAGTGCTGCTACGAACATTCTTGCACACGTCTATTGGCACCTACTGACATTCTTTTTAAAAGTAGCTCAGTGTAAAAGTGAGAAATCATAGATTTATACATCTTCAACTTTGATAATGAAAAGTGTTTTTCAAAATATTTACACTAACTTACATTATGAGTAGTAGTGTACAGAGTATCTGTTTTTTCGTATCATATTTTCCAGCGTCTAGAATCATCAGTCTCCTTCCCTTTTGTCTTAGCCATTCTGATGGGTAGAATGTTGTACTGTATGTGATTTAAAATTGCATTTCACTGAATTGCTATCCTAAAATTGTGGGTTTTTTTAAAAAATACATTTCTTGCCTGCTGGACAAACACTTTGGTGAAGCGCTTCTTCAGATCTCTTGTGCATTTTTCTATTGACTAGTCTATTTTTGTCAGAGATAGTTATACATTCTGTATATGAGTTTAGTATTTATCATAAGGGCTGAAAATATATTCTCCCACTCTGTGGCTCATATTTTTCCTTTCCTAAATATTGTCTTTCATGAACGAAAGTGTTTAATTTTAATGTAGTACCATTTTTGAAAATATTTTCCTTTTTTGCTCAAAGATATTTGTGTCTTCTTTTAAACAGCTTTTCCTATTCTAAGGTTAGAAGCATATTTTTACATATTATCTTATGGGAGCTTTATTGGTTTACAATTCATATATAGATTTGCAGCTCCCATGAAATTTATTTTTGTGTTAGGTACAAGATAGAGGTCAAAATTTCATAGCCATTTATTTGAATACTCAATTGACCCAGCACCCTTTATTGAGAAGTCCTTTCTTTTTCTACAGTTCTGTATTTCCTCTTTTGCTTAAAACAAGCATCCATTCATGAGGTGGTAAAAAAACTGGGTTGTTTATTATTTCTTTGGTTTACTTGTATATCTTAATAATAATACCACATTGCATTATATATGAGATCAGATGATTAAGTTCATGAACTTCTCCTAGAACACATGCTACATACCTTACTGCTGAATATCACTATGGTCACCTTCAAATACTGACACCAGAGCCTAGACCATCCTTCACAGCAATTTTAGAACCCTTTTTCTGGAATAACCATCAGAGCTGCCTTACAAGATCTGACAATTAAGCTTGTGAACTCATCCTAGAAAAAGTGCTTTGAAGGGTGGACTATGTGCTGGCATCCGTCCATAGCTTCCCAAGGGGAGGACTTCAAAGGTGACTGCGGTAATACCCAGCAATAAGGTGTGTAGCGCTTTTTCTAGGATGAGTGAGTGAACGTAATGGTACAACCTCTTATGACATTTGGGGCAAGATTCTTTATAGATACCCTTTATTATATCAAGACAATTGTCTTCTACTCTTAGTTTTTATGACATCCAAGATGAATATATATTAAATTTTATCAACGTTTTTGTATCTTTTGTAAGGATCATAAATTTTTCTTTCTTGTTCTAGTAGTGTAGTAAATTATATTAGTTTTTTCCTAATGTTTATATCACCTGAAATTAACGTACTCATCAAGCTTATACTTTTCATATAAATTAAAAGCTATATTTTAAAAATGTGTTAGGTCTCCAGCTCTTTCTTCAAAAGTGAGATCATCATTTATTTTTCATTTACATAAAGTATTTGTCAGATTGTGATGTTTAGGTTATTTTAGACACCCATAGTAATAATCTTCATGTTCCTCTTTTGATGAACAATTTTGTTTTATTCTAAACCTCAGAAAGCAATCTGCAACCTTTACCATTGTTTCTGCCTGAAAATTGGTAGAATTTTCTAAGTATCTGTCCACGTGGATAGACACTTTTTTAACAATTAGAATACTCCTGATTTTCTTCTTTAGATCATTTTAGCATTTTATTTTTCTAGGTATTTTTAAATTTAAGTCTAAGATGTCAAACTTATAACAAATACTCATATAGTCTCATTTTCTCTCTGGTAACTTTAACATCTTTATTGCCACTTCTTTTCATTCTAAAAGTCTATATTTGAGTTATTTTTTTCTTGATTTTAAACAATTTTATTAGTCTTTTCAAAGAACAACTTTTAACTTTTTAATCCCCTCCCTGAACATTTTCCATTTCAATTATTTTCAGTTGTATGATTTCCATCTCTAAGATTCGTATGAGTGTCATTTTTGTAAAGTAAATAATTCTAATTTCCTAAAATGGGTGTTTAGGTCACTAATTTTTCAGGTTTTTTTTTAAACAATATTTACATTTAAGGTTATAAATTTCTCTTTAGTGTGCATAACAATATTTACATTTGTTATAAATTTCTCTTTAGTGTGTGTTTACTTATATTCCAAATAGTTTGATATATACTAGTTTCATTATCATTCAGTTCAAGTATTCTCTAACTATAATTGATATATATTTTGAAACATATCATTTATAAGTTTGTTTCTTAATTTTTCAGACAAATGAGAATTTCCTAGCTATCGTTTTGTTATTGAATTTCTAGCTTAATATCTCTGTGGTCAATGAGCCTGGTCTGTAGAATTTCAACTCTTTGAAATCTTTTGAGATTTCCTTTATCTCCCAGCATGCGGTCAATGTTGGAAACTGTTCCATGTGTGCTTGAAAATAATGTTTATTCTGCATTTGTGTTCTGGGTATTGCCTATTTTGTCAAATTTGCTGATAATTTTGTTCAAATCTTTTATATATTCACTGATTGTTTTGTCTGATTGTTTTATCAGTTACTGAGAGAGAAGTGTTAAATTCTCAAATATGCTTTGAATTACTCCATTTCTCAATTTCTGTCAGTCTTACATTAAATTCAAAGCTCTTATGTTAGAAGTATACATGTTAGAATTGATAATTGAGCTTTTAGTGTTATGAAATGTCTCTTTTAATTATTTCCAGATCTCACTGCTCCCTTCAACTCTAGACTCAAACATCCAACTTTTCACTTCAGTAGCTCCACTTGACCCAAAGCTGCAGATGTTGGCATGGATTTGGAGAAGAGTGAACACTTCTATATTGCTGGTGGAATTGCAAACTAATACAGCCTCTTCAGAAAGATGTATGGAGGATCCTCAAAGATCTAAAAGTAAGCCTTCCATTTGATCCTACAATCCTATTACAATGACTCTACCCAGGAGGAAAAAAAAATCATTTTACCATAAAGACATGTGCACTAGAATGTTTATTGCTGTTCAATTCACAATCGCCAAGATATGGACTCAACTTAAGTGGCCATCAATCCATGAATTGATTAATAAGCTGTGGCATTTATATACCATGGAATACTATTCTGCCATAAAAAGGTGCAGGCTTTATATCTTTTGTATTAACCTGGATGGAATTGAAGAGCATTCTCCCCAGTAAAATATCACAAGAATGGAAAACCAAGTATCTGATGTACTCAATACTAATATAAAACCAATAAACAACTACAAGCCCACATAAGAAAAAAACACAATCAAATTCAAGTAGGAAGAGGGTGTAGAAGGAGGAAAGAGAGAGGAAGTGAGAGGGGAATTAATGTGCTCTCACTTAATGGGCACAATGCAAGGGTGTAAGGCACTCACCCTGAGTGAAGGGCTCAACTACAACTTGGACTTTACTTAACAAATGCAAACAGTATAACCTATTCATTGATGCCCTCATATTAATCTGAAATTAAAAAAATATAGCTCCCCCTGATGGCCTACTGAGTTATTAAAATATTACATATCTGAAACAGAAGTCCTAATTTTTCCCTCTTAAACTCACCTTTCTTCCAGATTTCCTTTTTAAATAAATAGCAGTACCAGTCCTCCAGTTACTCAGACCATAAATGCAGGAATACATCATGATTTCCCCACTTCCCTCTGGCTTTCAAGTCTTTGTATCATGGCCTGCACTACCTGATCTTCATGTCTCTTACCTGTTTCACATAATTCTCCTTTTTTGTGCACTATATTCTAGCACTTTGCTTCTTTTGATTCTTCATGGTCTTTCCAACACAGGGTGAGGAATACTCTTGCACATGTTTTTCCATATACCTAGACTTCTCTTACCCCTATTTTTTGTGCATTACTTCTTTTCATTGAAGGAAAGTTGTCAGAATGGACTTTATTGTTTGCTCATGTCCTTAAACTCTAATTTTCTTGTTTGCTCCCATTATTGTCATTATACCTTGCAATTACATTATGTCTTTTCTTTTGTTTTTGCTTATTTCATTTAGTAGAAAATAGCTTCTTAAAAGGAGGAATTATGCTTGCTCTGCTCTTTTCTATACCTCCAGTGGCTTGTGCAGGGCAAACTGTCCACAGATGTCTGTTAAGAGAATGAACCAATGACTACTTCAAGGTCCTTTAAAAACTTTGGTTTTTATTCTTATTGTGAGAAAGGTTTTTAAAGGGACAAAATTGAGGAAAGTTTGACATGATCTTTTCATGTATTGAAAATATTGTTCTGACTGATGTGTGAAGAGTGTTTCAGATGAAAGCAAGAATGGACACACAAAGGCCAGTTCACATAGGAACAGATGCCCACTCAATCTTATCTTGTTGGTATAAAATAGTTAAGGTGGAGAGAAACTTTGGTTTCAGGGAGAAATAGTTGTCAGGAATTACAATAACATTTTTTTCTTCATGCAATTGAATGTTTACACCAATTCCTGAGTTAGAGAACTCAGGAAAACTGGACAAGACAACTTATTAGCAGAGTTAACTATGAGTTTAAACTCAGAGATACTGAGTGTGAAGTGTCTAAGACACCTCCAAGTGAGAAAATCAAGTAAGGTGTTTGTTATTCCTTGGATGACCACATGTTCAAGTTTGTTTTGTACAGCTGAGTTCATACCAGTTGTTGCAATGTTGTAATTCATAATGCCTTCTTTCATTCTGAAAAATAGTTCTTTAGGTATATGTGATCAATTTGGTCAAGTTGAAGTCACATTCAGTAGTCCTCTGCACCTAAATTTAATGTTGGGAATGGATATCATTGCTTAAGATTTATGTTCTACATATTACATATTTTGTCACATTTGCTAATCTTAAGGAAAGAATATAGAGGGAGACAAGAAAAGGATCAAGAGCTACAGCTGAAAAGAGCAGTCCAAAATGGCAAACTAGAAGCTTCCTGGACAAGCTGCTTTATGGAAAGGATTGAAAGTGGCAAGTAGATATTTACCTTTGAATGGATCATATACCAGAGAACACTAGAAATTAACAGATAAGTGTCATGAGGCACCCAAAGTGAAGGAGAGAGAAGTAGGGGGATCTACTTGGCAGGATTGGAGGTACTGGCAGGAGAAGCATACACACAGGGAAGGGGAAGGCAAGAGAGATCCCCAGGGCTCCACACTCCCCCTGTGGATATTGTGATCTGAGCTATAAGAGGACCCCTCCATCCCCATAGATATCTGGATTGACACAGGGAGTTACCTAGAGATAGTACAACTGCACTGCTCTGGAAAGAAGGCTCAGCAAAGCCCCACTGGCCTCTGAAACCCAGGTCCTGTAGCTTGTGCCATTCTCAGGGGCCAGTCTCAGAAAACTGCATCTGTGGGGATCAACTTTATTGTTGTCACCTCCTCATTACTGCTTCTAGGCTAGGAAGTGAGCTGGAAAGCAGAGCATTCTCATGTACCTCAGGATGCCACTGCCACAACTGGGGGACCCAGGCAGAGCAGAGATATGATACCACTCTCTGCCACTTCTGCAAGCTGCCACCTTGAGATGCTGCCTGGAGCCACCATCATGACCCCCACCATCACTGCCTCAGGACCTGTGCAGACCAAACCCTAACAGCCCCCACCACTCACTGTCACTACTGAGCTAACTCAGGACTACCACTGCCAGAGTGGACCAATTCCTGCACAGTAGCTCAACTCCATAAAGAATGGCCCACCCTGCCTCTAGTCAAGTTGTCAGCAGTGGCCTGAGGACCAGCCCACCCCTCCACATGAATGTCCACCAGCATCTTCTTGGACTGTGAGCACCACAGATGAATGGGAAGACACAAGAGAGTAGCAGCAGCATAGGCTCACAGCACATCCACCCCTCTATTGCCTGGCCAGTCTTTCAGAACAGGACATCCAGGGCTTGGAAACTAGGGACAATATAACCCAGTCTGCTGCCCCTGACACCTGAAAAATGTCCCAGTGGTCTGAGTTACAAATGACCTAAATTGCCAGCAAAGCCACAGTGGGTACCTACTGGCATGAACCGAAAGGCAGTGTACCTCTTCCTCTCTTAATTCAGCAACAGAGTTCCCAATAGACAGAAGAGAGCAGGAGAACCATAAAACTATATGTCTTCCACTGAGGGAATAGATCCCAGATGAGAAGGAGCCTACATAAGAACTCTGGATACACGGAAATAGACGATGTTTTGTCACTGCCATCTGATCACAATAGCTCTCCAGCAATAGAACCCAACCAAAAGGAAATTTATGAAATGTCAGATATGGTGAATTCAAGATATGGATCAAAAGTAAACTCAATGGAACTGACGAGAAAGTCAAAACCCACAAAAAAATTCAAATATAAAGAAAAAATTGACTAAAGAAATAGTATAAAAAATAAAATAACTTCTGGAAATGAAAATGTCATTTGGAGAAGTCCAAAATGCAATGGAAAGTTTTAACAATAGTTTAGATCAAGCACAGGAAAGAATTTAAGAGCTTGAAGACAAGGTTTTTGAATTGACTTAGTCAAAAATGAAGACAAGAGAATTAGGAAGAATGAACAAAAACATAGATTATGAGACTATGTGTGAGACTCAAACTTAGAAATTATAAGTATTCCTGAGAGAGAAGAAAAAAAAAAGCATGTAAGACATACTTGAGAGAATAGTAGAGGAAAATTTTCTTAGAGAGTTGGACATACAAATATAAGAAAAACATGAAGCTCCTATGAGATTAGTTGCACACAGGTCATCTCCAAGGGACATAGTCATCAGACTGGCCAATTTCAAAGTGAAGGAAAATACTAGAAGCTATGCAATGAAAGTACCAAGTAACTTACACAGGAAATCCCACCAAACTAACAACAGATTTCTCAGAGGAAATCTTACATGCCAAAGGGAATGGGATCCTATATTTAGTTTTCTTAAACAGAATAAATGTCTTGACATCAAGAATTTTGTTTACTGAAAAACTAAGCTTTATAAATGAAGGAGAAATGAAGTCTTTCCCAGAAAAGTAAATAATAAGGGAATTTTTCACATTAGAGTGGCCTAAAAGAAATCCTTAAATGTACGTTGAACTGAACAATCAATATCCAGCAGTGAAAAAATAGCTGAAAGTAAAAGCTCATAGCTCTTACAAAACAGTAGCACAAAGAAGAAATCAAAGCAACTAGGTAGCAAACAACATGATGACTGATACAGAGTCTCACATGTCAATATTAACACTGCATGTAAATAGCTTAATGCCCTCTTAAAAGATGTAGATTGGCCTAGTAGGTTAAAAAAATACAAGCCAAATATGTGCTATCTCCAAAAAACCCACTTAACTCATAAAGATTCTCATAGACTCAAGGGAAAAAGGAAGGAAAAAAATAGTCCAGTCAAATGGAACCCCAAAGCAAGCAGAAATAGCTACTCTTAAGTAAAATAGAATTTAAAGCAACAATAGCAATCTAGAACAAATAAGCCTACCAAACTACAGAATATTCATCCCCAAAACTGCACAATATACATTCTACCTTTTTTATTTTTATTTTTTGAGACAGAGTCTCATTATGTCACCCTTGGTAGAGTGCCATGGCGTCACAGCTCACAGCAATCTCAAACTCTTGGGCTTAAGTGATTCTCTTTCCTCAACCTCCCAAGTAGCTAAGACTCCAGGCACCTGCCACTACACCCAGCTATTTTTAGAGATGAGGTCTTGCTCCTGCTCAGGCTGATCTTAAACCTGGGCAATCCACCTGCATATATATATATATATATATATATCACCATATGTAGAATAACTCACCATATAAAATCAAATTGTTTCATCCTAGGATGGCTTAACATACACAAATCAATGAACATGATTCACCACATAAACAGAAGCAAAGACAAAGACCATATGATCATCTCCATAGATCTCTCATAATAAAAACCTTCAATAAACTAAACACTCAAAATTATAAAAGCCATATATTACAAACACACAGCCAACATCACACTGAATGGGGAAAAGTAGAAAGCATTTCCCCTAAGAACTGAAAAAAGAGAAAGGTACCTATGTCATACTTCTATACAATGTGGTACTGTCAGAATAGTCAGGCCAAACAGAGAAAAAGGAGGTCAAACTATGTCTGTTTTCTCATATGATCTTAAACCAGAAAACCCTAAAGACTCCATAAAAAGACTCCTAGAATTGGTAAACTCAGTAAAGCCTCAGGTTACAAAATTAATGTACACAAATCTGTAGCATTCCTACACCTTAATAATGGTCAAACTGAAAGTCAAATCAATAACTCTATACCATTAACAATAGTTGCAAAGAAAATAAAATACCTAGGAATATACTCGGCCAACAAGGAGAAAGATCTCTACAAGCAAAACTATAGAACATTGAGGGAAAAAATCATATATGATATAAGCAAATAGAAAAATATCCCAAGCTTAGGGATTAGAAGAATAAATAATGCTAAAATAACCATACAACCCAAAACATTTTAAAGATTCAATGGAATTCTCATGTTATTTTTCTCTGAAAAATATCAACATTGTTTTTCTCAGAATTAGTCAAAGCAATCTTAAATTTCATGTGGAATAAAAAAAAAACCTGAACAGTTAAAACAGTCCTAAGCTAATAGAACAAATTTAGAAGCATAATATTATCTGACCTTAAATTATATTATAAGGCAAAAGTAACCAGAACAGTATGGGACAAATAGATCAATGGAACAGAAAAGAGAACTCAGTAATAAAACCATATACCCACAATGAACTGATTTTGGACAATGCAAATGAAAACATATATTGGAGGGGAGGGAAAGCCCTGTTCAACAAATGGTGCTAGAAAAATTGAAGAACCACATGCAGAAGAATGAAAATGAATCTCTATTTCTCAACATACACTAAAATTAATTTAAAATGGATTAAAGACTTAAATGTAAGACTTGAATCCATAACATTCTAGAAGAACTATTAAAAACTCTTCTAAACATTGGCCTAACGAAGAGTTTATGATTAAGACCCTTAAAGCAAATACAGCAACAACAAAAATAAATAAATTGAACATAAACTAAAAAGAAATAATGAACAGAGTAAATTGGTGCAGGAAGAATGGGGACTGAAGACCCCATTCTTGGGAAAGGAATGCACCTCTAGAAAAAGAGGAAGTTTTAAAAGTAAGCAGAGTGAGTCAGAACAAAGAAAAGTCAGTTAGTTTACATTTCAGCTAGCTATTGCTAGCAAGCTTCCTGCCTTTTCTGAAATTCTAGCCTGTTGGGGATACTGCTTACAAATACTCTTGCTGCATCTGTGAGCACTATGAGGAAAAATGGTCATAGAAGAAGCTATGACAAGACCTAGAAAGATACATTAACTGGGTCATCTCCTGCCTAGTAAACAGGCAAAGCAGATACTCATTGTGGAGATTTGCATTTGCCTGGGGCAGAGATCAAGGGAGTAGCTTGGGCCCTGAGACACAGGCAGAGGAGCTTATATCCCTTAGCACAGAGGAAGAGCCTCTGTGGTGGTGATAGGAGAAAAATTCCTCCCTCCCACCAATTCCTCAGAGGAGATTAATGCCCATGGCATTTTACTCCACAGGGAACTAGCAGAGTTTAATGCCTCCGTAGAAATCTGTCTGTGTGATCTCAAGCAGGAGGGTCTTCCAATACAAAACTCAGATTTCAGATTTCTCAAGGCTACCATTAAGGTTAATAATAATGGCTCGGCCCCTGTGGCTCAATCGGCTAAGGCGCCAGCCACATACACCTAAGGTGGTGGGTTCGAATCCCCATTCCGAGCCTGCCAAGCAACAATGATGGCTGCAACCAAAAAATGGCCTGGCATTGTGGCGGGCACCTGTGGTCCCAGCTACTTGGGAGGCGGAGGCAGGAGACTTGCTTGAGCCCAGGAGTTGGAGGTTGCTATGAGCTTTGATGCCATGGCACTCTACCCAGGGAGATAGCTTGAGGCTCCATCTCAAAAAAAAAAAAAGGTTAATAATAATAACAATATGAGCTGATATGCTCAATCAGAGAAACAGCTGGCATCTTTGTTCCCTCCCTTATCTTACCCTCTGGGCAAATAGACTTCAATAAAAGCAGATTATGAGGACAATTGATAACCTAGTACATGGTGAGAGATGGGGAAAGGGGGTGCAGGGAGAGCAAAGGAGAGAAGGGGGTGTGGGGTCATACCTCTTAGAGACAGGACACAGTTATAAGAGTGACTTTACCTAACAAATGCAATCAGTGTAACCTGGTTCTTTGTACCCTCAATGAATCCCTAACAATAAAAAATAAAAAGTAAATGACATGGACATTTTTCAAAGGGAAATATATAAATGACCTACAAATATTCAAGAATGCTCAGTATCACTAATCATCAGGGAAATGCTCTCATGCCCCCTAAATCTTTTGAAAAAGAGAAACAAAAAAAAAAAATTTAAAATTTTTCAGTAACAACATTGAGAATGCTAAGTTGGAATATGAGGTAGACAATAATCCCAACATTTTAATGTTAAAAAAATATAGCAAATGGTTCCAATTTGACAGAACCCTGATACAATTTAAGGTTGGTAAACAATATTAAAATATTTGGTTCTAAGATCACTTCATCTCTTCCAAAATATTACACTCGAAGTACTAGCATATTATTAGATGAGAGGGATGAGAGGTTGAGAAAAAGGAAACGAAAGGGAGAGAAGGAGCAATGTTGATCTAGGCCCAAGCCAGGAGGGAGATACGGTCATTTTGATGAGGGAGATTGTGGGGAAGTTCAGGCTATGAAGACTTCCAACCACCTATCAGAGTCAGCCACTGTCATCCATAGCACACAAAATAGTGCCAAGGACATTTAACTATTATAAATGCTGGTTCATGAAGAAAGTGGTTTATTTTGTTGGCTCTTAATTAGGTCTGAGTTTCTACACTCACAAGGGTAGACAAAACAGTGAACCCTCAAAGACGCCCACATACTAAGATTCCAGCCTGTGGTTATGTTACCTTACATCAAAAAAAGAATGCTGTATGAGGAACTAAGAATCTTGAGATGGGAAGATTACTCTAGGTTATCCACCTGGGGTCATTTACAAGAATCTTTACAAGAGGGCAGCAGGAACATTTTAAAGAGATTGGAAGACAGCAGTCTTGGCTTGAAGATTGGCTTGACTGGCTTTGAAGACATCAGTCTTGGCTTGATTGGCTTTGAAGATAGATGAAGGGATGGTGAGCCGGGGAATGCAAGCAGCCTCTAAAAGCTGGAAAAGACGAGGTAAAGAATTCTCCTCTAGAGCCCCCAGAAGAAAGACAGCCTGGTTCGGCACTTTGATTATAGCCCAGAAAGACCCACATAGAACTTTTGAGTCCAGAAAAGTCTAAGAATAAATTTGTGTTGCTCTAAATCACTAAATTTGTGGTAATTTAGTGCTTCAGCCATAGGACAAATGTAGCCACAGACCTAGGAATACAAACCAATGCATAACCTTTTCATGCCCTGAAATAACATGCAACAACTCTTTTTCACAGAACACTTCCCAAGTGCCCAGGTTTCTGAATGTTAACTGGGGCTCTGCCTCAGAAGACAATGTTAGCAATTTTTTTCACTCAAATTTACATTTTTAAACCAAGGAAGACTGAAAAATCTGATTCCACGGAAGAGTTACTTACCTTGACTCACATAGCCAGCCATTGCTACATTAGTAGTAGAATCCATATCTGCTTAAATCCCAATAGGTTCTTATTTTTTCTACTTTCTTTTGTTTATGTATATTGTTATATATCAACTAAGCACACTTCACTTTGAAAGAATGTTTTATCCCTTTACAGAACTATTGATGTATGATTAATATCATAGAATAAAACAATAGTTAAAAACTATAGGTCATGAAATAGAGAAATGTTTACTCATATATGCAATCATTCATTTAATCCTTAATTTAAGTATTTACTCATTCATTTAGCAAACAATTATTAAGTGGCTGGGACAGGGATGGGGAACATTTTCATGTTGTAAGGTCTCATTAATATAGCCATAATCAAATTCAAGAAACTTCAATTTGATATACCCAAAATGTACATTATTTTCTAAAATTTTAACTGCTATGTACTTCACAGTTTCAAAAAATAAAACCTATTTTTTAGTTTTTAAGCTAACTAACATTGAAATGACTGTTGTGTTTGCTTTCTGTGGGAGAGCAATGAATATTTGGTTGGAACCTGAAGGTCCATAGTTTCATTTGATCCTCTGAATGGGTATCAGTCATTTATGAACTTAAGGGCGCGTTGATTTCAATTAGGTAGGAAAATGTAGATTCCTACCAATAAGTGGTTGAAAAACAAAAAAGCATTTTGGAGCATGTGGTCAAAAATATTGGTATTCTGCTGCTTTTTTTTTTGTATTTCAATTAGATCTTTCTTTTTTTAATTAAATTTTAAACACATAGATCATGTATACATTAATGCATTTATGGGGTATAATGTGCTGATTTCATATAGAATTAGGAATGCTTACATCACACTGGTTAATATACACCTCATCTCATTTACTTAATTATTGTGTCATGACATTTATACTCTATACTAATAGATCTAACATATACCCTTGCATTATGCACCATAGGTGTGATCCCACCATTCACCCTCCCTCCACTAGCCTCCCCCCTCCTCTCCCATCCATATGGGGAATACTCAGGGATCTAAAAGTAGACCTGCTATTTGACCCTGCAATTCCTCTACTAGGTGTATATTCAAGAGACCAAACATCACTTTATAACAAAGATATTTGCACCAGATTGTTCACTGCAGCTCAATTCATAATAGCCAAGTCATGAAAGAAGCCCATAGACCCATGAATGGATTAATAAATTGTGGTATATGTATGCCATGGAATATTATGGAGTCTCAATTAGATCTTTCTTAGTGTCAAATAATGACTTTAAAATGTCATCTAATGAGAGCTCCATTAATTCTATTCGCAGTTCCTTAGGTGTGTTGGTGATATCAACCAAGTGAAGCCAAAATACCAATTTGAGTGTAATGTCATGATTCTCAACCTCAGGGAACCTTTCCATTGTATTCTCCAATTAAAAGGTCTATAACACCTTCATATTCTCCAAATGATTTGCTATATCATCCTGCTCATCAGTGACCTTCATTAACTAGAGAAAACATTCATCTGAAATTTTCTTTTGAAGCTATCTTTTTTTTCAATATGCTTTGCTTTTTTGGCTCGTATCATACATATAGACTTAGTTTTACCTTGCAAGGAAATATTCAAGTCATTTTGATTTGACATGATAGCACACAGAAATGCTGCATTCCTACAGAAATCTTTGTTCAGTAACTCACATTGCTGATTCTACTCTTTGGATATAAAAAGTTGGCTAATAACTGTCCCTGTGACAGTCAATGCATTTTAAAACAATATGGCAAATCCCCACCGACTACTTTAACATGTTACAAAACTGAGGATGCCCCATAGCATGTAGCTAACAATACTTACAACTTATTGGGACGTGTCTCTTAAAATAGTGGCTGTAGCCCAGAGATTTTGCTGATATAAGATACAGTAAAAAGAAATTAGAGCATTTGGATCTGTTACTACATAACCTTTCATATTTTCCTGCCATGGAAAGTGCTTTATCTATACATACACTTAGCAAGTTTACCAAATTCAGTCCAACTTCATGGCATTTATCTTACAAGATATTGAAGATATCTGCACCCCGTGATCTATGTGTAAGAGTGCCCAAAGCAGGTAACTCTTTGTAGCAAAGAAAATCTTCTGTTATGGCCTGAATGAAGTATAAAACCTGGGCTGAGTCTGTAGTATCAGTTGATTCATCTAAAGCAATTGAGTAATATATATTTTCCTTTTGAAGTATTGCATGAATTTTTTCTATTAAGTTAAAGGTTAATCCAAGCAGCTGATAAGTGATGGTTCTCCTCGAAAGAGGAAGTTATTTGTTCTTTGAAACATTATTGAAGTCTAAGCATCCTACAGCTTCCACAATATAGTTTTCACAATTTCTACACCACTGAATGGCCTCCCTTTTTCCCTAGTATATAAGTTACTTCAGTGGCATTACTTTCAGATCTTATTTCTACTTGAAAAAATGTGTCTTTGCATTGTTTCTCATTTTAATTTCTATGATACAACCCTTCACACTTCTTCCTCTAGTTTAAAATATCTGTGACCCTTATGAATGTTATAATGTTCAGGAACATTAAATTTCTTTAATGTTGATATTGCAATATCAAAAAACAAGCAAATCATCTTATCTTTAATAGAAACAAGATAATATTGCAATTTCCAATCCTCATTAAAGAGTCTGTTTCTTCCTTTAACCTTCTCTGAGTCTTCTTTCACAAGAGGGGCAGTTGAGCAGACAGAATTTAAAAAATACTGTTGAACTGTGCAACAATTCACAAATACCACTTTAAATAAAAACACAGTGCACCATTGTCAAAAGCAGAAAACAGACTGTCATACTCAGCTGCTGCAACCTCTGGCCCACCAGCCTTATGTCATAATCTCTGGCCTACCAGCCTCAGGTGGTAGTGATGCCAGTCAGGCTGAAGAAGTTAGTACAAAATCATGAGTGTAGCAGCCATCAGCTTAGTCCTTATGGCTTACTAATGTTTTAATTGTGCTGGTAATCTGAGAAAATTATTTCACTGAAATGGATTTTATTCTTCAGTATTTTAAATACATTCATTTTAAAAATAAAGTAAAAATATATAAGCTGAAGAATATTCACACTAATACAAATAAGAGGATTTGTTTTGTAAAATTTGGATTCAGTCAAAAGCCTACACCTAAAGACCTAGACGGCCACACGTGGCCTGAAGGCCATAAATTCCCCCACCCGCCTTGTGCTATGATGTGCCAAACACTTTTAATGAGAGAGGACATAGAGTTGACCAGGAAAAATATGAGTTCTATTTTTACAGAATTTTCATTCTAGAAGAAGACAGATAATAGGACCCCAAATAAATATTAAACTGCCCAGTAGTGATAATGGCCATATTGTGATGGAGAGTACCGGAGACCTGGAGTCATCTTAAGAGGATCTCTGAGGGGATAATATTTAAGTTTATGCCTGAATGAAGAGAAATATCCTGCCACAGGAAAGAGCATGTCAAGTCAAGGGAATAGCAAGCTCCACAGGGAGCTGTGTGAGGACCTGGATTGAATCTCCCTGTGGAAGGCAATGAAACTGCATACAAATTACAGTTTTATGACAGATTGAATATGTGATCATAAGCAAGTTACTCACCTGAGACTCAATTTCTTTATCTCTAAAATGGGATGCTTAAAGAAACTCCATTGGGTTATGGTAAAGACTAAATCAGACAAAATTTGTGGAAATGTGTCACACATATGGAGAGTTCCTTGCATTTTAGACTTGTTTTCCTTTAAAAGAGAAGACACATAAAGCTTACTCTGGTACAATTCCTTACTTCAAAGGCGCTGTCCTGAAAGACTCAAAGGGATGTGGGAGAGTGGAGTCAGAGAAGAAGACCCGGGGGGGATTGCAATCTATTCACAGCAGAGAGAAGAAATTGAAGGGTAAGGTCAGACGGTAGTCAGTCATGGCTGAGGAAACATCTCCACTCACGGAGAGGGAACTTTAGATAAAAAAAAAAAACTCTGAATAGAAAACAGCAGGTCATGCTGATCAGGTGGTCGGCAGCACAGAGGAAAAAAGTGTGATCTGGACATGATCCAACTCTAATTACCTATTAAGAACAAGTGTCCTTCCATTGATTATTTTCCCATGCCGGCTAATTAAAAATGTCTTCACCCAGTGAGATGCCATGATTGACAGCCACCATCTTTTAAACCTACAGCTGTTTAACAGTATGTCTCCTTTATTCTAACATTTGCACTTATAATGGATGAATTGTCATCACTCTGAAATTATCTGAGCACAACCTCATGTATGTTGCAATGCCCTCCCTGGTCTCTCTGGGATAGTAAGCAGCAAGCTCTCACTGGTGAGCAAGCTGAGGTCAGCCACAGCAGAGCTGGGGCTAATGACTTAATACGACAAGCTCACATCGTTGCATGTCAAGCACCATCAGGAGGCACAGTCACAAGGCCAGCTGCAGGAAACTTAACAGCCATTCCTAGGAGGGGTGCCCAGAGCAGTTCCCTAGAGAAGCCAAAGAAACTCAGATTCCAACGGGGCAAATGGGAGTATTATTAAACATCTGTCATGTGTCAGATCCTCTACAGGGGACTATCAGAAATGCAAAATTCAGCAAGAAATGCTGTTTCTCCTTCAAGTTCAGACTTCTTTATCTCATGATCGCTGTTCTTAGAATGCAATCTATCTTCCCACCACTCACTGAAGCTGATCTCCCTAAAGCCAGAGCATCTACATCTCAGATACCTACGAGTGCAAGGTCTTCACATTCTTAGCATCTTTCTTTCCTACGGATAATATGGTCAACACAATACCAACTTCTTTCCACAGTCTTTCTGTTCTGTTAGTCTTCATTTCTAGGTCTTTGCTTTTACTTGACCCTTCATCTCCTGAGACTAAGACTAATTTAAACTAATTTTGAATCTCTTCCATTTACTTATTTATTTATTTTGGCAGAATCTTACTTTGTCACCCTTGGTAGAACGCTATGAGCTCACAGCAACCTCAAACTCTTGAGCTCAAGTGATCCTCTTACCTCAGTTTTTCATTTTTAGTAGAGACAGGATCTCATTCTTGCTCAGGCTGGCCTTGAACTCATGAGCTCAAGCAATCCACCCACCTCAGCCTCACAAAGTTCTAGGATTATAGGCATGAGCCACCATGTTCAGCCCCATTCTTTTCTTCCATGGTCCTCCTGGTGACACAACCATGACCATAGAACCAACTGCCAACCAAATATTGAATATTCTTTCTGGTAGAAACATTAATGCCACCTCATAATTCACAGAAGTGCATGCATGCATTGTGAATAGACAAGTGACCATGGGCTTTATTCTCTTGATAGCTCAGAGCATCAAAGGGACACTCTACATCAACCAGTTGGCCACCTTGCACCCTCAATACAGACTTCACACAGAGGGTTATAATGAATCTACAGTTACTTTACCTAAATCTCCAACTTATTTCTGGACACTTTAGCAATCTTACAATTTGAATCAGCACAAGTCCTGATGCCGTGGTACGAAAAGCACAGTTAAATCACATATCAGCTGGCATCTCCTGGCCTTTCAATACCTTGTTAAGATCACCTCAAACCATCATTTCACATTTTTTTGGAATTCCTAACTTTTCAGAGATTATTTTTAAATATATAAGAGACTGGGGGATTCATGATGGCCTTTGGCTTTGGTTTCAGATACTATTGATATTATATAATTTCTATATTAGTTCTTTCTACATATATAGATTTTTTTGTTTTTGAAACAGTTTCACTTTGTCACCCTGGGTAGAGTGCCATGGCATCATAGCTCACAGCAACCTCAAATTCTTGTGTTCAAGCGATTCTCTTGCCTCAGCTTCTCAAGTAGCTGGGACTACAGGTGCCCACAATAATGCCTGGTATTTTTTAGAGATGGGGTCTCACTCTTGCTCAAGCTGGTCTTGAACTCATGAGCTCAAGCAATCCACCCACCTTACAGAGTGCTAAGATTACAGGAGTGAGCCACTCTGGCTATTTCTTTCTATAAATATTGTGTTTTATTTTATTTTATTCATTCATTTATTTATTTATTTTGTTGCAGTTTGGCCATGACCCAGTTTGAACCCACCACCCTTGGTATATGGGGCCAGCACCCTACCCACTGAGCCACAGATGCTGCCCCTAAATATTGTTTTTAGTTCCATAAAATGGTGCTGTGAAAACATTCACTTGAATTTTACTTTCTGTTTCTCTCTCTCTTTCACACATACAGTTATATGCATACACATTCATTTTTACATGACAATTGTCAATACACTGACAATTGCATCTATTTGAATGTGTGACAAACTTTTGGAAGTTGGTCATAGATGGGAATAGGGGGATAAATAAGAGTTTTACCTTAGCAACAATGTAAAACAATAGATAATCTTATTCTTAAATTTTCTTCTCTTGAAGATTTCTTATCCTGATCAGATATCATAGACCAGTGTCTCCCTCATTCTTCCCACTAAGAACAACTAAAAATAATGCAAAAGGCAATTGATGAGAAATCTAATGGGTAGAAAGATACAAAAACAAGTGAGGGAACCCGGCACCATAGGAGCGACTATGGCAGGGCATCTCAACTCCTTCCAGCCTACCTAATAAAGGAAAGCTAGTTAAGCCCAGCTCCTTCCAATACTCAACCAGCAACAGAAAGCAGCCCAGGTAATATCACTCCTCTCCTGGATTCAACAGGGGTCCCTCCAGCAACACCAGGAAATCTTGAGATCACTGGCTGTCAATTTCTGGCTTACTACTTGATGAAGAATGAGTATATCAAAATGGGGCACAGAGTGACTATGTGAACTTTCTGAATTGGGGGCTACTTGTGCTGTGAACTATGACAATTATAGATTCACACAGAGGTGAAAGATAATTGGTAAGTGGTTACACACATCTTCAAGTGATACATCTTTTTATCTACCTTCACCTTCACTTAAGGATACAATGCTAAATGTGTAGATCAATACTAATTCAAAGGCCGTGGCTAATTATAGTAAAATCACTATAAATTTACCACACAAGGGACTGCACCAAACTGGTCAACATATGCAAGTGGTCAACATAACGATCAGGTCAACTACTGGTATGTCCATGTGGTGCATGTCTGGTCCATGAAAATCAGGTCACCTTAAGGAGGTGATCAATGTAGGGAGGTAGTCAGGTATGGAGGTTCTACTGCATTTGTCCAACTAAGACACTTGAGACTACTTACTTCCTGAATGCAGGAAGAGCAGCTTTCAATTAATCAGGTATGCAAGATAGTGCATTGCATGGAAAATTTGCTTTTTTCCCTGCCATCCTTTTACTTGATCAAAGAATCCATGAGTTGAGGGGCTATAGTAGCACTGATGGAGGCTAAATATAGATTTCCCAACATGGGTTTCCCCTTGCCAAGAGTCAATCTGTCTCCCGCATGTATGCACCTAGTACCCACCCTGCCAACAGCACTGCCCAGGGCTCAGCCTCTGACATAGCACCTTTCACTACCAGGTAGCAAGTCCATTGGCTCCATTCCAAAATGAAGGGAGCAGGACAACAGTAATTTATCTTCATAAGAACATTTATTCTAGATGTATTTACTCTCTCTGTTTGAAATGCTTCTTCCAATACCACCTTTCTCAGAGCCTGATGGTCCATCCATAGCATTATTTCTCACTGAGGATATTTTTTTTTTGTAGCAATATAGGTTTGCCAGTGGACTTATGCCCAGGAAATTATCTGATCATATCACATAGTCCATTGTCCAGAAGCAGCCAGTCTGATAGAATGGTGGAATGTCTGACTAAACGTGCCAACATCCTGTGAGTTGAGTTAGGACCACTGCCTGTAGGCTGTGGGATACACTCTGAATCAGCAGCCCACATACATTGGCACATGACATGGGTGTCATACCCACGGGGTCCTACCTGACAG
The DNA here is from genome assembly GCA_963574575.1 of Galagoides demidoff. Lineage (NCBI taxonomy): Eukaryota > Metazoa > Chordata > Mammalia > Primates > Galagidae > Galagoides > Galagoides demidoff. The sequence continues at coordinate 25,416 of CAUYQV010056303.1, read as the reverse complement.
CCCATTCAAAACCTTTTGATTGTAGATCCTTGTGATTTAGGATTCTCTAAATTTATAAGTCTTGGTTTCCTAAGGAAAAATGCTTCCACATGGTACTCAAGAACAATTCCAGTGAATTGAAAGTTGAGGTTGCCTCTAGGTTATCTTATGTTCTTCAGGCCACTGGGCTACTAGGTACAAAATAAGGTACTGTCCTAATTGAAATTATTTATACCAATTAGTAAATAAGAATTGGGATGCTTCTACCAAATGAAATGGTAGAAGAGAAACTATATGTGGATAGTCAAGTTATATGTCTGTCATCTTGGGGATTAACTAGAATGCCCACAATCTGAGGGTGAAAGTGAATGGAAGGCAACGATAGTCCAACAGAGAGAAGGCTGCTGAGAACTCTGAATTTAGTGAGTAGAGCGCCGGCCACAAACACCAAGGTTGGTAGGTTAGAACCCAGCCTGGGTCTGCTAAACATCAATGACAATTACAAGGAAAAAAATAGCTGGGCGTTGTGGCAGGCACCTGTAGTCTCAGCTCCTTGGGAGGCTGAGGCAAGAGAAATGCTTAAGCCCAAGAGTTTGAGGTTGCTATGAGCTGTGATACCACTTCACTCTACCAAGGGTGACATAGTGAGACTCTGTCTCAAAACAAAAAAAGGTTTATATTACTCATACCTGATAAAGAATCCCAACCAGACAAGGTGCTGACTAAGGGTAAAAAAATTAAGACTAGCAGCCAAGCACAGTTTTTGCTAAGTGTATCAATATGTATCCATCCATTAATATTTTCCTACTTTTTCCCTTCCCTTATTATTTTCAGGGAGGTGTATAAGTGATGCTTATATTTTACATTTGACCTCATAGGCCAATAGACCCTACAAAGCCACATCTAGAACTAATGGGGGAAATGGTCTATGACCTACATACAAGTGGTAGACTCTCTGATGGGTACAGTAAACGAGGAGACTCTTTCTGTCCTTTTTGCCTCAGGAAGTTACCATTGGATGCAAGTTAAATAAAGGCAGCAGTGTGCGAATAGGTGCTGAGAAGCAGTCAGGTGCACCTGTTTGTTTTCAGACCCATTTCCTGATCAGAATTCAGAACGGCAGTAATGTGAGAGGATGCCAGCAGGAATAAGGATAGACAGGAGGAAAGGGTTTTCAAAAATAGGAGGTGGACTTAGAGAAAGAGCCAGGATTGTAATTTCAGTAACATTATCAAGGCATAATCAGAGTGCTGGCAACCGAGCCATGAGTATTTCAGCCCAAGCAGATTAAGATCCCTCTTTCACAACAACTATGGCTGACATTCTAAGCAAGAATCATGATGCCTGATGGGGTGAGACACAGAAGGCTTGGTGCTACAAGCGGCCATTATAGAAAGGGTGTCACCATGGTGTGACGGAGAAGAAATGGACTTGGGAGTCAGGTAGGTCTAGGCCAGCAGTTCTCAACCTTTGAGTTACAACCCCTTTGTAACAATGAAAATATATCCTGCATATCAGATATTTACATTACGACTCATAACAGTCGCAAAATTACAGTAATGAAGTATCAGTGAAAATAATTTTATGCTTGGGAGGTCACCACAACATGAGGAACTGTCTTAAAGGGTCGCAGCATTAGGAAGATTGAGAACCACTGGTGCTGAGCTATGAACAGCCACTCTCGTTGCTTTCTTTACTCACCTACATTTGACTTATTCATGTTCAGGTGAGTTCAATGTTGTGTGAGTTCAAAGTATAGGCAGATGCTGGGTTACAAATGAGATACTTTCTGTAAGTTTCTTCTGAAATTGAATTTGTATGTACATTAGAAACAGGTACATTTACCTATTACCTATAATCACCTCTATTCACCACAGTGAGTTCTAAGTCAGTCAGATGTTTGTAACTTGGGACTGATTGTATCAGATATGAATGCTATGCAACTGCTGGCTCATGAAATTAAAATACAAGTGAGAGATCAAAAAAATCCCACAGTTTAATTCAGTTGTGGGGGAGGGGCACAAGAGAAGGGGTAGAGGAAGAGGGAGGGGGATTGGCGTGCTCCCACCTAAAGCGCAGAATGTAAGAGTATACAGCAGGACCCAACATCAGAGACCTAATCGTCTGTACCCTCATATTAATCTGAAATAAAACAATAATGAATAAAATACAGGTGAGAGTTGGCTTAAGGAGGGTGGCAATGACAGGACTGTTTCAGCAAGACTCAGGGCTCTGCCCCTGCAAATCCAGGTCCTTCAGAACAGAGGGAAAGGAATGGGTGGGCTAGAGATGGAAAAGAGAGATGCTGAGGCAGGAGCTCGCAGGCCAGAATTAAAACAGCAAAAACTAATGGAGAGAATTTCAGGGGCAAAGATAGTTTCAGGTAAAGGGTTGGCACAGATACAGTGCTACCAAATGATATCAAATTCACAGGAAATAACAATTCAAACACTTGGAATGGAAAAAAAAAAAAGAAACAAAGAAAGAAAAAGAAACTGAATTCCTTGTACTGTAGAGCACACAGCCGCCTGTTCAAGCATGTAAAATGGATTGGAAGAAAAAAGGAAGACTCAAAAAGGCAAGTGGGTGAATAAACTCAGCAGAACTGCCCGGGAAGACGATGAGACACACTCGTGAGCCTGGAGCACAGGGCGGCTGTTGGCCTGGGATTTACCCTGCTTTGTGGCAGAGGCTATATGTCCACGGCCAGAAGGATTCCTGGACACAGAGTTTGTGCTTTCAGAGAATGTTATTAGCGCTAAGAAATTGCAAAAGCTCTCCAGAGCCAACAGCAGGCCTTCAAAAATGATCAAATGAAAAGGAAGGATTTGAGGCTCCCCTTCACACAGACATGGATCACACCCACCATGCTCTTTGGAATGATTCCAGTACAGAGTCACAGCGCTTGGCATACACAAATTTCTCCCAAAAGCAAATAGTCCCTGAGCACCTTCTGTTTGCCTGGTCCTGTATACCCTTGCAGGGAGGAGGGAGACAGAGAAAACCACTGTACTCAACAAACACTCTCACTGGAAGGAAAATGTGACAAGTACTTAAATATGAATGGGGAGAAGTGGAAAGAGGTAGGGCTGCAGCAGACAAGGGGAATGGCATTGTTCTTTCCAGCTCCATGAACATCTCAGGCTACCTGGAACCGCCTCTTTCAGGTTCAGCTTGAGAGGCTATTTTCTGTGTCTCGTTCAGCATTTGTCTTCCTTACACTTATCCCTTACAATCGGGAGGTTTTGCCGTGAGATCTGCATGACCCAGCACCATTCAGACCATGATCAGATCTTATACTCCTGCTCGGGGCTTTGCCCCTGAAGTGATGCTGCAAATAGCACCCAGCAAACCCATACTGAGCTAGGAAGAGATCAGACACAGTCCACAATGAACTTTAAAAAATCTTTCTTTGGCCTTGGTGCAACCAGCTTTATGTAAGCCAGAACCACAGGTCAGCCTTCTTGCTTAGGTCTGAGAACCTTTCCTTTCCCCTTGTTTTATGCAATGTGCTGGCTTAGGACCTGCCCCAGGCAGTGGGATGCACTTGGCTCCTCGGCCCCTGCAGATGTTATACTCCAAGCTGCTGCTGCTGGCTTCCAGAAGCAGAGCTCAGCAGGCCCTTGACTTCCACTCTGCTCACATGGAGGCTCCAGTGATGCTCTGGATCCCCGAGAGCTTCCTCTTGTTTGTGAGCACAGCTCATCCATCATTGCTGTGTTTAGCGCAAAGGGAGGTTCACAGCATGAACTCCCAGTGCCATTCCGATCAGCCGTCTGTGTCATCTCATTTAATCTCCATGATACTCTGGGGAGGCCAGGAGTGCCATAAATCATAGACTAGATTTTGTATAAAAATTATTAGAATAAAACAATTCACAGGCAGTTGGTTAGGTTGAAAGAAGCAGGAGTTAATATCTGTATTTTGCCAATGAATAAATTTGCTCAAAAAATTAATCATCGACTAGATTTCATATAAAAATTATTAAAATAATTCACAGGCAGCTGGTTAGGTCAAAAGAAGCAGGAGTTAATATCTATATTTTACCAGTAAATAAGTTTGCTCAAAAAATTAAAACCTGACCAAGACCATGCCTCTCCTAAGGTTAGAATAGAAACTTGACTCCGTATCTGTTGGGTTCCAGAGAGATGATGTTGCTTTAGCGCTGTAGGAGAGCTAGAATTTATACAGCCATGTGCATGAGGATCTTATCAATCCTTGGAAAATGAACAAGGAATGGCAGCTTTTTTAGACAGTCTGAACTTATATGTGAAAAGTTCTGGGTATCAGAAATACCAGACATGTTTCCAAAAAAGGTCAATTCTCCAAAATGAAGGATCCTTTCCTCCAGTTGCCAGTTAATGTATCTACCTCGTCAATTCTAATACATTAACAACTGTATTGAGTATTACTCCCTGCCAAACACTAGGCACTGAGAATGCAGAAGGTAATTGAATTTTGTCCTGTCTGTAAACTTCCCATAGACTGATAAGAGAAAAATAGTCTCATAACAAAAATACTCACTACTTCTATATATTAAAAAAGTTATGACAGCCAAATGACCAAATGTATTAGAAGGACATTATCAATACTCTACAGATAAAAGGAAAGTCTTCATGGAGGAGTCAACATTTGAGCTGGTTCCTGAGAGACGTATAGAATTGCAAGAGTGCCATGGAGGAAGATTCATGGAATAGCAGGTGCAAAGGCCAGAGGTGTGAAACAGGCTAGAATGGCAAGAGATCTGTTTTCACACCTGCTCTTGCCCAGGTGCAAAGACTAAGCAAGGGTGAAAAGGAAAAGGAATTGGTTCAGGCTGGGAGAGCAGTTTGGGGGTTGTCTCCCCATACACTGAGCTCCAGCTTAAGTTATGGAATCTGCAGGTCAGAAGCAGGGGTGCAATGATACAGTGGCTGCAGGTACAAGGATGCCGCTCACCCCAGTTGGTTCTAGGCGTGTTGCTGGCCTCGTCCAAGAGTACTCCCTGAGCTGTGTGTACGCACACGTGGTGTCTGAGAACGAGAGTGCTTATTTCTCCAACTACTCACGCCAGTCTCTATGCACCATCTTACCTACCGCCTTGCTTTCCTCTTCCCCTACATGGGAAGAGTTGGCTCATAAAGACTGATCACAACAGAGATTGGTCAAAACTCAATGCTTCATCCTAGAGACTCACCCCAGAAATAGCATGCTCTTTCACCCTGCTTCACTCTGGAGCAAAAGGTGAGGGAAGAACATGCAGGTGGAAACTTGGGAGCTGACACAGAAGAATGAAGGGCCCAACAGATAGAAAGATTTAGGAAGGGTGCTGGGGTGAGGTGGAGTGGGTGGTGGGAGAGAAAGATGCATCTTCCTTTAAGTTTTCTGCTTTCATTCAAATTCCTCACATTATCTGACTTCATAGCCAGGACATTCTCTACGGCCTTCTGTGACTATTTCCAAATACAGTAGACCCTCCATAGCTGACCACCTCCCTACATTGACCACCTCCTTAAGTTAACCTAATTGTCATAGATCACACATGCACACATACATATCAGTACAGCAGGCCTAGTTCCTTATGTTGGCCATCTCCATATGTTGACTAGTTTGTTACAGTTCCTTGGGTGCTCAACTTACAGAGAGATTCTAAGGTATCTTTTTTTTTGAGACAGAGTCTCACTATGTTGTGCTTGGTAGATGGCATCACAGCTCACAGCAACCTCAAACTTTTGGGCTTAAGCGATTCTCCTGCCTCAGCCTCCCAAGTAGTTGGGACTATAAGCACCCAATACAATGCCCAGCTATTTTTTGTTGCAGTTGTCATTTGTTGTTTAGCTGGCCCAGGCTGGGTTTGAACCCACCAGCCTCAGTGTATGTGGTTGACGCCATAACCACTGTGCTACAGGCACCAAGCCAATACCTATTTTTTTTTCTGTCACTCCAGTTCAATTTACTTAGTCCCTTCCCAAACCCAGGAGCTATGCTGAGACTTGGAATTCAAAAGAAAATAAAGCATGAACTCCATTCTCATGGAACTCCCCATATGAAAAGGTAGAATGCAGCTCAGTGCAGCAAATAAAATACTGTAAATGCAACAATAGAAGATGGTCCAGGAAGCTGAAGGGGTGTGGAAACGAGGAACCTCAGGAGCCAGACAAGGCTGCTTAGAAGAAGTGCTTCCCAAACTGTACATTTAAAAATAAGTGGGAAATATTTTTTTATTAACTACATTATTGACAAAGATAACTGCTCTCAATCTATAGTTCATGAAGTGTTTATCCTGAATAACACCACATCAATGCAAATATGACAGCCCCCATAATGCAAGGAGAAATTAATGAAACCGTAACCAAGTTAGGAAACGGAAGCCAATTCTCTAAATCTGTAACAGACTAAATAGACAATTATAAATGGGTTTTTAGGAAGCAGTAATATAGTAAATAAAGTTAATTTGCTGATGTGTATATTTTGTACTCCACAATCCTTTTAAATGATTGTGGAATATTGAAAACAAATAAAACATAAGAGTACACACAGAGACACCTAATTCAATCTAAAAGCTGCAAATATATTAAACTAAAACACAAATTAGAATTAATACCTTTATGAGTCTTTGCAAATATCGATAAAACAGACAAAATTTGGATAATTTTAACTAAAGGGTAGAAAAAAGAAAATATATCAATTTTGAGATGACAAAGTGGACCCAGCTCTAGATACAACTGACTGATATTTTAAAGATTTTTTTAATATATGTTCTTGAGAAATTCTGGTCTGTAGTTTTCTTTTTCAATAATATATGTGTCTGGCTTGGAATCAGGCCAATGCCTCATTTAGAAAATGAGACAAGCAGTGTTTACTCTGCCTCTGTTTTCTGGAAGAGTTGCCTATGATTGGATTTCTTCTTCCTCTAGTGTTTGATAAAATTCACTGGTGAAACCACAGGGGCCTGGAATTTCTTTATGTCTTTTATACAGAGCAGAGTTGAATTTTGCTTTTGCTTTTTCTTTCAAGCTATGATGTTCTGACATTTTATGAAACTGGTCCACTCTCATTCTCCGTGATCCTTCTGAGGGTTGAATTGAAGTCCACAATCTCACTATTTGTTTTCTTCTGTCTTCTGTTTTCTTCTACTGTTGTTCTTTTCTTGCCTTTTAGTTTTTGGAAGAGGGCAATACTTCAAAAACTATACTCTTGTTTATTTCCTCTATTAATGTCTCAGCAATACCTTTGTTCACTATGTTATTGCTCCAGGGCTATCCACGGGCATTAAACTTTCAGTATCTAGTTGGATTAACGGGGCACCGCCCCACACCTGACACTTCCCCTGTGAGGTTTCAACTTCCCATCACACTCACCACACCTCCCACTTGCCACTTTCAAAGGTAATAACTAAAGAACAGTATAATTTAATGTATTCAACCCCTTTCTTTAGTGTTATTGTCTCTTTTTTTTATTTCCACACACAATAAATTCTATCTCATGATAGTATTATTTTTTAAGTGATCAGTTATTACATGAATTATAAGCAGAAAAAAATGAATAGTCTTTTATATGTTAACTGCTACTTTTCAATTTCTATGGCCTTTCTTTACTTTCTCTGTATCTGAATGTCCTTCTTTTCCCTCTTGCTTGAAGGACACAATTTCAAATTTTTCTTTAATTTCAGGTCTGCTGGTAACCCTCAATTCTTTCATTTTATTTATGAACCCCTCAGTTTTGAATGGTATCTTTAGTTTGTATAGAATTCTGAGTTGTCCAACCCCGTCCTACCCAGCATATTAAGAGTATCATTCCGTGGTACTCTGGCCTTCTCTCTTCCTGATGGAAAAGTTAATTCTTGTCTTCACTCCCATGTATGTAATGTGGCTTTCCTTTGGGGATGGATACTCTAAAATTTTCTTTTTCTCACTGATTTTCAATTGTTTGACTATGATATACAACGGTTTTCCTTGTATTTAACCTGCTTAGAGTTTAGTAAGCTGCTTGTATCTTTAAGTCAATGTTTTTCATCAAATTTTATAACTTTTCAGTTATTATATTTAACACTTTTTCCCCATACCATTATTTATTGGTCTAGTCTTCTGGAAGTCCTTCTTACACATATTTTAGTCTGTATGACATTGATCTTTATAGCCCTGAGGCTATGTTGAATTTTTTTCTATCTTTATTTGATCTCCTCTTCAGATTAGATGAGTTTTTTGGATCTGTCGTCAAGCTCAATATCTCATTTTTTTCTTTGTCTCCAATCTGCCCATATAACCAATCAATGAATTTTTCTTACTTGTGTACTTTCCCCAAATTTTCCATGGTATGCAGGGTTTTTTTGTAGTTTGCATTTCTCTGTAGTTATTCCTAATTTCTTGACTCATCAATATTATATTGTCTTTAATATTTTAAACATATTTTCTTGAGTTCTCTTAATACTTTTATGATTGCTGATTTACAGTTTATGTGTATGTGTTTAAAAGACAAGCATTTGAGGGCAAGGATGGTAGGTAGCCCTGCTCAGCTTGCTACCCTCCAGTGCCTCCTCTTAAACACACACATAAACTGTAAATCAGCAATCATAAAAGTATTGTGCAAACTTGCACAATTTGTATTTCTGCTAAATTCATATAAGAACTATCTTATGGTGGTCTCTGTTGACTTTTTCTCTCATGACTAGTTTGTTTAGCGATTTTTGATTTTCTAGTAGACATTGTTCTGGTAAATCACGTGAATATTGAATTCTGTAAATTAATTCCTCTGAAAAGTGTTAGCTTTCATTCTTGCAGATAATTTGAGTACTGCCTTCACCACTACGGACTTGAGCACATTTGGTCTATATTTTATTACAGAATATCTGCTCAAAGCCAAATCTCTTTCTCTAGTCTCTCTAACTTGACAACGGCAAGACTCATTCTCCAAATGCTGTCTCTACTTAGAAGTTATCATGTTAGAGTTGGCTTTCAGGTTTTTGTTAGATGGTGATTTTGAACCACTGTGCCATGGCACATTGGTATGCCATGAGAGAACCTTAGGTGCACCACAGAAATTCTTTAAAATTATCAAGTTATTTTCAAAAGAATTTTAAAGCACAGTAAGTATATTCTTTTTCTTACTCTTTTTTTTAATCAACATAATTTAAGTATGCTGCAGAAGTTTAACTAAAAAAAGCTTGAAAAACACACCAGTTAGATAGACCTAGAGTACACTTTACTTAGAGTTTAATGCTTCCTTGGGAGAGACAGTCCAAAGATACTGAAGATAGATGACTCCATCATCCCTGAGCACTCATGAACTTCACTATCTGTCCCATTCTCCATCCTACAGTAGCTATATTTTCTAAGTCTCACTTTAAATTGGCACAGCTTAGCTCTTCATCAAGGACTCATGGCAACTAATGAAGAAAACCTTCCTCAACTCCCTACCCTCTAGTGCCTGCCTCTTAAATTCCAACACCTTTAGTTTCCTCAGACCCTAATATCTGTCCCCTGGGATCAGTGATACCAGTGATACCACTGCTTCACTGATACTGATCAGTGAGACCACTGATACCTCTTTTTGGATTCCAGCTCACTGCACTGCCATCAGGAAAGTATCCCCCAGGCAGAAAGTCGAGGCCATGATGAGGATCATCAGATGAATTGCCCTTCTTTTCCAGGAACCACCATACTGCTTCTAACAGTGGTCGCACCATTTCACATCCCCACTGGCAGTGAACAAGTCTTTCAATTTTCCACATGACTTGCCAACACTTATTTTCTATTTTTATGGTAATAGCCACCCTAATGTGAATGAAGTGGTATCATACTGTGGTTTTGATTTGCACTTCCTTAATAATGAGTAATGTTGCACATCTTTTCACAAGTTTTTGACCATTTATATGCCTTCTTTGGATAAATATCTATTCGAATCTATTGCCCATTTTTAATCAAAGTTGTTTTGCGTGGTTGCTATTGTTGTGTTGTAGGAATTCTTAAAATGTTCTTATTATTAATCTCTTATTGTAAGAAGTCTCAATTTTACATGGCAACCAAATGAACATTTTAAATATGTCAATTATATCCTGCCCCTCCATTGCTTAAAAGTCTAGAGCAGCAGTTCTCAACCTGTGGGTCGCGACCCACAGGAACTGTATTGAAAGGTTGAAGCATTAGGAAGGTTGAGAACCACTGCTTTAGAGGTCTTCCTCTGTATGTAGCGTAAAAGAACTTTCCATGGCCTGTCAGGGCATGGTCAAGCCCCGATCTGCTCTTTAGCTAAGGAATCCTATAATGCTTCCTTGGAAACTTTTTTTATCTCAGAATATTTGCACTTGACAGATTCCTGGATTTCAAGTGCCTGAGGTTTTCATGTTACCACCTCTTTCTCATTTTTTAGAATTCTGCTTAAACTAAGCTTTTCAAAAGCCCTCCACTGATCACTTTACAAAGGCAACAACTCCTCCCACAGTTCCATTGTTATTTATCAGAAGAACCTGGTTATTTTTTTTTTTGTGGTAGTAATCACAGTTACAAATATTGCATTTACTTACTAATGCATTATCTATTTTTCTGTTAAGAGGGAAGATGTCTACTTCTCTCACTATGATGTGTGATCTGTGCACATCACTATGATGTGTGTACCTCTATCACTCACTCTGTTGTCTCCTGGGGTATAAATGCACAGAAACTTCAATAGTCACAAATTTGTTGATATCATTAGCCATCTTTGTAGGTCAAAAGTAATCTTAAAATCTCCTGGAGAAGATTTTGATAAAATTAAGCGTCTATGCTTGATAAAATTTTGAAATCTGAAACAAGGTAAAATGATGTCAATGTTACCGAATATTGATCTATAAGTGGAACCCAATGTAATTTAGGTGAAAATAAGAGTTTGCAATATCAGAAAGTAGGAAGCATGCTACCCCAAATCACCTGACAATGGGATTAACTGGCCTACCTTTTTCTTGGCAGAATGGGTTAAGAGCCAAGATCTTGTGCTCTGAAGTTAACATGTATTGTTTAGAAGTGTGCACTTAAGGTGTGTGTGAGTGTGAGTATGTATGTGTATGTTTGTGCACACACACATGCGTGTGTGTCTACGAGCACCCTGCTCACTTGTTCCACCACATGGGCAACTTAATCACTCCGGGTCTCAGTGGCTTTGAAATGTGTAATTCCCTGTGCTCCATGCCTAGCAGTTAAGTAGAAAATTAGTATCTTTTACTTTTTAAATAATGTTTCTAGAAAGAGCCTTTATTTTGGCGTGTGAGAAAAAAGCATATTAAAAACAGATATGACAAAACAAAGAATGAAGACTAAAGAACCTTTAAATTCAGAACTGGCGATAATTCTGTCTGCGGCAGTCTGCTCTCTTGCTTCAACATCCTTTTGCTCTCAACGTTTCCTTCTTTAACAGCACTTTACCTGAAAGACATCTTAGCAGTAATTATGAGGGAGAAAACTATGGCATAGCGAGGGGAGCGGCATAGAGTGCCACCCTGCAGTTCCTGGCAGAGCTGTGATCTGACACTGGGGTTTTTCTCCGCTGCCCCCCGCCCCCAGCCCACTGGCCTGTGAACAAGGGAGGATATTGTCCTTGATTTTCTTCTAATCCTTGGTGCCCAGTCCCTCGTCCTCAGTTCCTAGTTTGTGGCCTAAAAGGAAACAGGGAAGGACACATAGGAACAAAGGAGGAAGAGCAGCAAGCAGAGGGTGTTTTCACAGAGCTATGCGGTCACGTTACCAGTGTTATGACATTGAATTCCTTGCCTTTTCTTCTTCAGCAGCAATTCTTAAAATAACCTAAACCTATGATCCATGAAAGCAGGAAAGAGATGAAATCAGTGGTAATCTGATTTTCCCCAGACTCCCTTTTTGATTGTCTCTGAGGCAATTGGGAACAACCAAGAGACAGTTCCGAGTGGGGAAATTAAGTGGGCCCTGTCAGAAGCAGCGTGTGGAAGCTTTGAGACACAGCAGTGTTTAAAGCAAGGTTTGTTGAAGTTCTGGAAAGAATTTAGTCTCAAATTTTCTCTCTGTCTTCCGATATCAAGGGAGCAGTATCTCAGCATGGCAGTAGTGGCTTCCCCCGCCCCATCCTCTTTTCAATCATGTGTACCTCATGTAGCTGAAGAAAGATCCTTCCATCAGGGGTAACGATGTTTAGAGGAATTAGTGGAAGTCTGTGCGTAACCAAATGGTGACCAAATTACCCTGAACTGCAGATCAGTGATTTTTAGCCACACCGCTGTGTCGTGAGAGGATCTTAAGTGTGCCACAAAGTTTTTAAATAGTGTTTGTTGAATTATGTTGGAAAGAAGTTCATAGCACAGTAAGTATATTCTTTTTTTAATTCTTTTTTATCAACATAATTTAAGTGTTCTGCACAAGGTTAACCATAGGCTCAAGTGTGCTATGAGATTTAAAAAAAAAAAAAAGGTTGAAAAACACTGGTTTAAATAAATTAAGGCACAGGCAAAATCTGAGTTCCTAACACTAGAGACTCCCAAGAAAGTCCTTAGAAGAAAGCATTCTTAAAACTTGGCTGCTGTGAGATGGGCTCAGCCTGGTGCTGTTTTTCTAAGGCATAAATGTGAGTGAGTGTGAGTCTGTGAGAGTGTGTGTGCCCACCAGTGTGTGAAGCATGTGTGTTTGAGTGTGAGTTAGCGTGTGTGTGAGGGGTCCAGCAAGAAGAAGAATATGGCAGCAGAAGATGGCAAGTCTCCCCTTCTCTTTTTCTTCACATTCTATGTGCTGTTCTATGACCTGTCAGAGAAGGACACGCTGACTCTGACTCTCCTGAGTCGCTGTGCTGGGAATGAGAGCTCTTCCCCTGAGGGACAGATAGTGCCTCCAATAAAACAACTCTAAAACTGCTGGAATAGATCAAGCATGGTTTAATGGGTTAGGGCTATTGATGAGAATAAATAACATAAGAAAAACTAAAGAAGATGAAGTCAGAGATCTGTGGGCCTTGAACTGGTTAAATGATGTTCTCTGAGATTGGGAGCAGAAAGTAGTGGACAAGAGAGTGTGCCCAGAAGTGGGATCTGAACCATGCGTGATGAGGAATGGACAGACAGACGGGGGACGTGGGGGGGGTGGCGGGAGGGTGGAGCAGGTGGGCTGCAGGGGAGCTCCCTACACGGGACAATGAAAGGAGGCTGAGGCTGAGAAGAGTAGGGAGAAGGGGGCAGAGTATGAAGAGACTCGATCTGGGTTCCAAACTTTCAGATTTAAGGCTCACTCTACAAGTTGGAACCTTTTTTTTGCTTTAAACCTAATTTATAGCACAGTGATGGCACAGTGACAGATGTTCCAGAGATAGGCTTTGATTGAATTCTTTCCATGGCTCTGGATGGTAGGTATTATTATTCCCATTTTATAAATAAAGGAACAGAGAAGTTTGGAGAAAGTTAAGAAAACATACCTATGGACTATTCCAAAACCTGTGGGGTATTTTTTTATTGTTATTTGTTTTATTTTTATCTTTGCTTCTATACACATTACCTCTACCTTGGGGCATCTCAGTTGCTGGTTCCCCAGTCCATGAAGTGTGGATTTTGGATGAAGGTGACTGTAAATCCCATCTGGCTCTAAAGTTCTAGGCTTCCCAGGTGGGGGCAAGGGGAGAGAAACCAGTTAAAATGCATCACTAAAACATCTAAATATTGAAGTTCATCCTTGCACTCTATAAACACTGATTTGGGGATTTCTGTATGCTTGGCCACAGTCATTTGAATGCAGAAAATGTCCCTTCAAATTCCAGCTGTGCCAATAAACTGTGTGAGTTTGTTCAGTTTCCTTAACATCTCTGAGCTTCAGTTTCTTAATCAGGCAATCAGGGATAATTTTACTGACTTAAAACAGCTTCATTAGCAGGGAGGGAAATGACTCTTCCATTGCTTTGTAGAAAGAAAACAACCATCCTTCCCTTCCAATGGCTGATCTCCATGAATCTGGGTCAGTCTGTTGCTAATGTAGGATCCATTGAAAAATCAACTGAAAAAGGGCTGATTTGTGAGAGAAAAAGCATAGAAACTGTACCAACATGTACGGTACAATCAGAGTAATTATCCCCAAAAGCCAGTGTGGTATAGAAGCTTCTATATATATGCATGCTTCTTCGTAGGGAAGAGTGGAGACAGGAATGGTAGACAGTTCTTTTGAGGTGCATTAAGTCTTTAGGGAAAATGAAGGGGCCCTGGAAGGGAGGGGGGCAGACATTAAGGGCAGGTGGTGGGGACTGCACAGGAACAAAGGTTGTGTTATTATGCAGAGAAAGTCCCCAGTTAATCTCATGGGGCTGTTCTCAGAAGAACATCTGAATTTAGAGTGAAGGAACACCATCTGGGCATGGTGATTACTCCCAGTCTCTTCTCAGGTGTTTGATCTTTCCTGGTTATTCAATGAGATTCCTGGGGAGGGAATCTCAAGGAAATTGCCATTCTTTTGGAAAGCAGCTTTCTTAATCAGATTTTTTAAAAAAATCAGAAAGGGTTCCTCCAAGTGCTTCAGAAAAGAGAATTAGAGAGATAAGAAGGGGGAAAAAGAGATAGGAAAGAAACTATGAATCTGAATCTTATTTCTGAGACCTTTCAATTTCCAAAAGAGCTTAGCGCACCCAGCCACCATAGTTTGGGGAATCTTTTTCTGCAGCCTAACATTAACAACAAAGGGTCCTATCCTGGTGGATTCCACTGGCCCCATTCTCTGCAAGTTCCCTTGCATCTCCAAGAGAGGGCCAAGCAGCTCCTGCAGCTGCTCTGCTGGTGAGATGTGATGCCTGAGGGCTTTCTCAGAATTCAGAATCACCTTTGGGTCACCCAGCCACACCCATGCCCTCTGAAGGATGGTGTCTGATGGGAGGGCACCAGATTGGCAGACATCGTACTGAGCAAAGATGTTCAGCATGTTTCCGAATGGCCATGCTGATGGACATCACAGGCCATCATGTACCCTCGGAGCCTAGCACCACGTGCCCAGTGATTTAGGATTGCTCTTTTGGAATCATGGATAGGTGGCAACCTCCACCCATGTTCTGCCCAATGTTCAGGGTCAAAGGAAAACATAGTTGCCTTTGTAAAAGGCAAGAGAATCGTAGAACCATTCTCTCTACACTCAGAACATCTGACTTTAGAGTGAAGGATTCAAAAATATTCTTCTGTAAAAGAACTAGGGCTTGTGGAGCTAAACAAACATAGAGAGTGGATGAAGGGCGGGAGACTCTGCTCCTTCCTCCACTCTCCTGACAGCCGGGCAACAGTTTACAAAGGAGCAAGTCTTCTTCCCCTCCTCCCTGCATTTCCCACCTGAAGATGGGCCCCTCCCTCTTCGACACTTGCTCATCAGCTCGGAAGCAGAGTTCAGAGAGAGCCACACCAGAGGATCTAGGAGCAGACTTTACTCTTCCCAGAAATGTACCTTCCTGCATGTCCGTGCCTTTTGGAAGCCTGGAGACGCCCTCTTCTTGCCTCGCCACTATGTTAAAATACCATTTAAAGCAAGATCCGGAAGCCACCGCCCGGAGAAATACTATTGCACTGAGGCCTCTCCTGCACCGCGTATATAACGGGTACCACAAGAGAGAACAAATTCCTGCTTTTTTTTTTTTCTCTCACTAATCTGACTTTTCAGCAGAGTGTCTCAACTAAGAGCCTCTGAAGGAAAGAAAATAGATGATATTTCCTTCCCTATAGGAGAAGTAGCCATGTGTGTGGAGAGAAGACCCAGCAGGAAAGACCGCCTCTCGCAGCGGTCACCTTTCAGATGCTTCCATGGAGATGGGAGTGAAGAAAGAGGCAGATGAAGTGGGGACCACAGCTGGGGGGAGGAGGTAGGACCACGCAGGATGTGTTGGCTATAAGACCCAGAGCACCATGAGTGCAAGGCCACTGGCGGTGAGCCTTTACCAGGGCTGCTGGGTCATTCTACCAGAGCCCAAGAAGACATCTGTCCCCCAAGTCCAGCTTTACCTGGGGTGAGGAGGACTCGGGCGTGGTGAAGGTGCATGTTGGCCACATTTAACTTGCACACATTTTAGCACATTAAATCTGTCACTAATACTGGGAAGAGGTGATGAGGCTTTAAGGTCAGAGATTGATGCAGAATCAGCCATTCTGTAGGCCCTGGGTGAATATTCTTTAAATGGATAAACGGCATTATTCTTGGTTGGGGTCCAGGAACAGACAGTTTCTAAGTAGCATCTTAACTCCATGGCCGGAATCATGGGTAACACAGTCTTATGTCAGGGCTTATTAACCCCTGAGAGGGAAGGGCCAGTGCAGTTTGTGATCGGGATCAAAGCTCAGCCTAGGATCAGGGCTCTGTCTGAGGCCAGGAGCAGATCACACTGTGGGCTCATTAGCTGTATATTTCAGCACCCTCCTCCCACCCCCTAGAGTCTGTCCTGCAGATCTGGGCCTGGTTTCCCTCTGGTAGCTCCTCCTTGCTCACCTTGGAGTCTGCCCAATTCTCCTATGTGCCCTCTCCCATTGCAGAAGAAGAGGCCTGGGGTCCCCAGAGCTGTGCCCTAACTCATGCTCAGTACAGACCAGACTCTACTCCACAATGGCAACACCAAGAAGGTACAGGACACTGCCCTGGGGAAGCCCAGATATTCTCACACCTTCCACATGTAAACACCTGTGACTTTTGAATATCAACAAAATACAACCTAGGGATGGAATAGAAACCATGATTAAATCTAACTGCCAATCAAAATGGACGGAAAAGGGGATCTTGAGTGGGTCTTTTTTCCCAGTCTCTTTCTGGGCATCTCGTGGTGGCCCACAGGGACAGAGGGTGCAGCTGGAGGCTTGGGAGATGGGCTCCCACAGCACTGGTTCCTTCCTCTACTGGCTCAATCTTGTTTCCTTCCCTAAAGACACACAAACAGAATCCAAAACTACCGTGACCCAAATGTGTAACATATGGTGCAATTAGCAAAAGTGCATTAAGAACCAAATGGGTCCTCCACTGCCACTTTTCTGATAATGAGAGGGAGGGAAACCCAGGAAACAATTGCAGAGCAATATCTGGGACGTGGTGTGAACTTCTCCAAGGAGGAAGGCTCCGAGGATGGGCTCAGTCTCAGCATCTAAGGCCACTTCTTTAAAAATAAATCTAGTAAAACCTCCTTTCCTGAAAACAGCATTTCAGGAAAGAAACTCAGCAATGTGTCACAGAAGTGTTAAAAATGTTTAAGACCGTTGCTCTACTAACTTCACCCATTGGGATTTATTGTAAGGAAACAACAAAACATGTGAACAACTGAGATTTATTTCAACATTGATTGTTTAACAGTGAAAACTCGAAAATAACTGGAAGGAACAGCAATATGGGAATAGTTAAGTAAATTATAACAGAGACAAACATAGGGAAATTATGGTACCATCAAAAATGGTGTTTACAAAGAATCCTTAATAACACGGGGAGATGCTTCTGATAGGGTTTCACACCAGTCACGGTACATAAATCCAAAAGTGCAGCGCGAGCTCAGCTGTTTCATCCACCAGTTGATGTCTTCATCTAGTTGGAAACTTCATTGTAAATACATAAAAATTGTAAATAGTGGTTATTGCTAGATTTTGAGCTCTTGGGTGAGTTAAGAATTTTTTGTGTTATTTTAAGTATCTTGCAAATGATTCATAAAGCATATGCAATGCTTTGATAATCGGAGAAACAAAATATACATCCTTTGGAATGAAAAAAAAAATGCATCTCCTCCCTGCCTCATCCTGCTCTCACACTGAGTAAGTAAGGCTGCCTTGGAGATAGCTAACTTAAATCATAAGCGACTGTAAATGAGAGAGTCACACTCAGTTGGGGTTTATCAAGCCAGGATTTTAAGGTTGTGCCCTGCAAAAGCCCAGTTCACAATGTATTTGTGGTAGACTGAGCTACCCTTAGAGGAGATTGAGAACTTCACATTTAAAGGAAAAAGGGATTCCCTGGCAGAAAGGACTAGGGAAAGGTGGTGAGCAGTGGGCCCTTGAAGATACTCTTGTGAAGTTTTATTTGGTGCTCAGTAAATCTACCTAAGATGAACATTCAAAAAAGGGGATAGAAAAACTAGTCAGCACTGTGATCTTCTCAGGGTGGGTAGAAGAGTAATCACATCTCTGTCCTGGTTTGCATCTGTACAGATAAACCCGTAATCAACATTTGAAAGATGATTCAGGTTACAATCTGAAGGTTATAATTAATATGTACTATTTCATAGGGACTGTGTTTGTTGAAGGGTTCCTCTCCCCAGGGCAAAAGGAAATAAGAAATATCTTAACCCCAAATATATTTATTTGTCATATTTTGAGATGGTTACAGGCAAACAGCAGTAATGCTATACGACTGTGTAGGTGGGGAGAAATTTGCATCAGTAGGGAATCTCTGTTAAATCCAGGCAGGCCCTGCCTATTTCATCTGGGGCAGGTTTGAAGAGAGCCTGACAGCCTTAAGATCTGAATAAAAATATTTCATCCAGGATTATTATCAGGCTTAACAAGACCCCTTTACTTGCCTGGCTTCCTTTCTCCCCATACCCAGTCCACCACTTCTTAAAAGAGAAACCTTGTACATCACTGGGGAGAGGATGGCAGTGCTTGTGAGACCCAGTTCTCATGCTCAGTTCTCATTTTTGGCATAATGAATTTGGGAGGGGTCCTGAAATTTTTATTTTTCTTTTAAAAAATCCCAAGAAACACAGACTTTTTCTTGCAACCAATGTCTTTCTCAGTTCCTAGAAGGAGGAATTCTGATGCTTCCTAATACAGATTCTCTGAGGTTTTCCAGGCCTCAGCTCAGGGATTGTTCTTTGCCTTCACAAGCCTAGCTCACCTCCCCACTGCAAGCAGTTGCTTGCCCGGTGGTTAGAGCCAGCAAGGTGAAGATCCAGTAGCAAAACTCATTGGAAAGTGTTTTTCTTTTTTCCTTTTATTTATTTTTTTTTTTTGTTTCAGGTTATATGTGAAGGTACAAGCAACTAGGGTACAGTATGGTATTTCCATTTGTTATATAGTTGTGTCCCCTACCCAAAAGGTATGCCACATGTCTTTACTTCGTGTCCATTAAGTGGAAGCCCACCAATCCCCTCCCCTTCTCCCCCTGCCTCAACCCCTTCCCCCTTCCTCCAACTTGAATGGAGTTTTTCTTTTTTTTTATTACTATTATTTTATTTCAAATTAATATGAGGGTGCACATTTTTAGGTTACATTGTTCTCACTTCCAACGTAAAGTTCCATTGTAAAAGAACCCCTTACCCAGGGGACATGGAATGCACCCACTCACGGTCCTCCCTCCTTCTGCCTATCATCCTTCCCCCTTCCCCTCTCTCCTCCCCCTGCCCCTGTTCTAGACTATTTGTGCTTATTGTTCATATGAGCTTGTAATTGTTTATATATTGGTTTCACATTAGTATTGAGTACATTGGGTAGCAAAATGTGTTTCAATTCCATCCAGGTTAATGCAAAAGATGTAAAGTCTCCATACTTTTTATGGTTGAATAGTATTCCATGGTATACATAAACCACAGTTTGTTAATCCATTCCTGGGTTAATGGACATTTAGGTTGTTTCCACAACTTGATAGTTATAAATTGTACTGCAGCAAACAATCTGATGCAAATGTCCTTATGATAAAATGACTTTTTTTTCCTCTGGGTAGATGCCTAGTAATGTGATTGAGGGATCAAATGGGAGGTCTAATTTGAGTTCTTTGAGGATTCTGCATACTTCTTTCCAAAGAGGATATATTAGTTTGCAGTCCCACCAGCAGCATAAAAATGTTCCTTTTTCTCCACATCTATGCCAGCATCTGCAACTTGTGATTTTGTGATGTGGGGTTAGGTATTATCTCAGGGTGGTTTTGATTTGCATTTCTCTGATGATTAAGGATGATCAGTATTTTTTCATATGTTCATTAACCATTAGTCTGTCTTCCTTAGACAAGGTTCTGTTCATGTCACTTGGCCACGGATAAGTGGGATCATCTGCTTTTTATTTGGTTGACTAATTTGAGTTCTCTATAGATTCTGATTATCAAGCCTTTGTCAGATTCGTAACATGCAAATATATTTTCTTATTCTAAACATTGTCTATTCTCTTTAATTGTTGTGCCCTTAGCTTTCAATTTAATTAAGTCCCATTTGTTCATTTTTGTTGTTGTTGTGATTGCCATTGAAGTCTTCTTCATAAAATCTTTCCCCCAGGCTGAAATTCCCATGAGTTTTTCCTACACTTTCTTCAAGAATTTTTGTCATTTCCTGCCGTAGATTTAAATCTTTTATCCATCTTGGGTCAAGTTTTGTAAGTGGTGAAAGTTGCAAGTCCAGTTTCAGTCTTTTTCATGTGGTTATCCAGTTCTTCCAGCATCATTTACTGAATAAGGATTCTTTTCTCCACTGTATACTTTTGTTTAGTTTATCAAAATCAGATGGCTAAAAGAAATTGGTTTCATCTATTGGTTTTCTATACTGTTCCAGATGCCTATGTCTCTATTTTTATGCCAATACTATACTGTTTTGATCACTATAGACTTGTAATATAACCTAAAGTCTAATACAGGGATGCGTCTGACTTTGCTTTTTTTTTTTTTTCCTAAATCTTCAAAGTATGATGCTGATATTTTAATGGAGATTGCATTAAATCTGTATATTGCTTTGGGTAGTATAGATATTTTAACAAAGTTGATTCTTCCCAGCTAGGAGCATGATATGTTCTTCCATTTGTTAATGTCTTCAGCTATTTCTTTTCTTAAAAAGGGGTTTCATAATTCTCCTTGTAGAGGTCCTTCACCTCTTTTGTTAGGTATATTCCTAGGTATTTCATTTTCTTTGAAGATACTATGAAGGGAATTGTGTATTTGATTAGTTTCTCAACTTGGCTGTTATTGGCATATACAAAGACATAGACATTGAGCTTTTAATTCTGAAACATTACTGTATTTCTTGATCACTTCTAGTCTTTTGGTTGAGTCTCTGGGTATGGATAGTATAAGATCATATCCTTGGCAAAGACTGAAAATTTGACCTTGATTGCATTGGCTAGAATTTTCAGAACTATGCTGAATAGTAGCAGAGATAGAGAACATCCTTATCTGGTTCCAGTTCTAAGTGGAAAGCTTTCAGTTTTAATCAATTCAGTATGATATTGGCTGTGAGTTTGTCCTAGGTGGCTTCAATCAGTTTGAGAAATGTGCCACCTATGCCTATATTTTTAAGTCTTCTTGTTAGAAAAGAATGCTGAATTTTACCAAATGCTTTTCTTTAATCTATTGAGAGGATCATATGGTCTTTGTTTTTGCTTCTGTTGATATTGAAGGTATTTTTCAATCTCAAAATAGGGACTAGAGAGACCAGATTCATAATCTCAAAATTGGCACTGGAGAGAACATAGTCACAGCCTCAATCTCCTAAAACCTTTTACACAAAATGTGGTCCCTGAGTCTTCAGTATCAGCATCACCCAGGAGCTTCTTGGAAATTTAAATTTGTGGACCCCATTGCAAACCTACTTATTTATAATCTACACTTCACAAGATTTGTAGGTAAATCTTGTACACATAAAAGGTGGGGAAATACTATTTCATAATATAGGTTTACAGCAAATACAATAAGCACAAGATGACAAAGACAGGGTACCTGTTCTTTGGCACCAGTTCTGTAACCAAAAATCTGTATGACCCTGAAAAACTTGTTGAGTTTGAAAGATCTGCCCAGATCCTAAAATGTTAGAGTTCCCAAGCTGCCTGGGTCCTTGGTTCTTGGTTCTTGGTATGCTCTTAGTCAAAACATTACCACACAGCCCAGAGTAAGGCAAGCATGGGACAAATTTTCTTGAGAGAGAGTAGGACAGGTTTACAGAATAAGAGCAAGATACAAGTTTGTAGAGCAAGATATGTTTGCCATAGACAGCAAATAGGTTCCTATTGTCACAATGAGGAAAAAGCAAAGAGCCAAAATTAAAGCTCACAAGTTCTCTTTTATACTACTTGGGTCAGGCCCACCTCCTGGTTCGGAGGTCACCTTGAAACCAGAGTCTTACTTCACATGCAGAACTCCCATGAGCCTCTCTGAGAATCCATGGTCAGGGTGGACTGCATGATAATGAGTCTTAGGGTTGTTCTAGGTCACCTTCAAGACTCTATTGTATCTGATGCTAGGCTAGAGAGTCTTCTTTATCCTTTTGCAACTGGTAGGCTAAGTTGTGATTGGTAGAGTTGTAAGGAGGGCCCTCCTCCCCAGCTACGAGCAATCACTTGGGATAGAATTATAGCGGGCAACGCCAAGATAGGGGCACCTCTGGGTCCCACTTTGATTTCCTTTCAGGAGAGCTGTTTGTAACTACCTACCTAATAAACTGTATGCCCTTACCTGAGAGATATCTGTACACACCTAGATTTTAGTTTCCACATCTGAAAAATGGGGCTAATATCTCCATAATAAAGTTGGATGTATCAAATTAGGTAGCGTAAAACATCTAGGATACTACTTGGAACAGAGTAAGAATTAAATGATTTTAATCATCATTATTATGGTTATATATGGCAGTTGTTAAGGATCAAATGAGATAATGAATACTTGAAGCTGCTACAGATGTAAGAGATTCTTACACAGATGTAAAGAGAAATTATTTTACAGATGTTAGGAATCATTCTCATCCAGAAAGCCAACTGTGAAATGATAATTGGGAAAAAATACAATGAAAATATAGGTTCTCATGTGAGAGCTTGGAATCCTCAGGTCTGATCTCAGAGAAACAATCAGCAGAGGCAGGGGCAGACAATTGGAGTGAAAGCGTCACAGGGTCACAACATCCTTCATTACTCAGAACCTCTTTCCCATTCAAGAAGGAGAAAAAAAAGACACCCTTATTAAAAAAGTTAAAGGAAGTTTCAGTGAGTCTGCCCTCTCAATCCCCAACATACCATTATCAACCCCTCACCCCTGGAGGCAGCTGGTAAGTAATCATTGCAAATTTTTCCCATATTTGGAAGTTACAAGGTGCAAAATTGGAACCTTGAACTAGAAGGAAGGGAAGTTAGCAGCTGTCAATCAAACTGGCCACCTGCTTTGGACAGGGATATTGATTAAAGAAAAGCTTTAGAAATTGTTCCCATCCCTTCATGATTCAACAAAAGGAGCAGGAAGATGTCTGGAGTCTGTGTGTGTTGAGGGTAGGGAGAGTTTGCAAGGTAAACAACAGAATGAGCCCACATCTGGCAACATGAATGTGAAATTTGACATCAAAGGGTCAGGGATAGAAATTTATAAAAACAGATCACTGGAGTTCTCCCTTTAGATCTGATTGTTGACCATATAAACAAGATGTCAATTCTATTAATCAGAATCCTAGTGGAGAAGTCAGTACTAAAGCAAATTGACTCTAATAAGCTTGGTCCTTAAAATTCCAAATTCCTGCTGATGCTACAGAGATTGCATTCTTGGTATAGTCACCAGGCAGGACCTGCCTCATCAGTCTCTGACACTGGACTTGCTGTTCACACCTTCCTCCCTCTGCTAAGTGACTTGCTTTCTCCTGGCTTCCCTCCTGCCCCTCTGACTGCTCTTCCTTTGATTCTTTTTGTGTAGTCTTTTCCAAGCTGATCTGATGTCCCCTAGGGTTCCATTATCTATGTTCTGACAGAGGTGTAAGGCCAAACACCTTGAATGGCAGGGAAGATGCATGAATGTGTTAAAAGAATGGAATACAGATTGGTATGGACTATGGAAAACTGAATATGTTCTTCTGAAAAGGATTCAGGTTTCTTGTCCTGATACCATCATCCAGAGCAGATATATTCATCTCCCATGTCTGGTCATTGTTCTTTTGAATGTCCATCCTCAGTGTTTGAGTCAAGATCCTTGCCCTGTCTCAAAAGTGAAGCCAAGTTTATACTTCTACTGTGTCAGTGAGATCCCAGAAGGCCAGCAGGTTCTGCAAAACCCAATATGCACTCATTTAATTGACTTTTCGCCATTTTCTTTGACTCTTTGGCCTGGCTATTTCAGGCTGCTTCTCAGTTTTATCTCGATCTCAACTGAGTCTCCTAAGCTTCCTATCAATGGTTGGCTATCAAGGACAATCCAGCCCCAGCCTGGGAGCTGTGGCTCATGCCTATTATCCTAACACTCCGGGAGGCTAAGGCAGGTGGATTGCCTGAGCTCAGGAGTTTGAGATCAGCCAGAGCAAGAGAGAAGCCCCACTTCAACTATAGAAAAGATAGCCAAGTGTCTTGGTGGGCACCTGTAGTCCCAGATACTCAGGAGGCTAATATAAGAGGATCACTTGAACCCAAGGGTTTGAGGTTGCTGTGAACTTTATGACACCATAGCATTCTATCTGGGGTGTCAGAGTGAGACTGTCCACCAAAAATAAAAAATAAATTAATATTTAAAAGGAAAAGAAAAAGCCTAGTCCCAAAGTCCAATGCATGACCCCTAGGTCACAGATGTTTCCAGTGCTTCCTATCACATCCTCTGGTCTGTCTCTCATTTCAAGCCAGCTTCAGTGGTTGGTTTCATGCAAACCAAGCTTCACCTTCCAGAGACAATACCCTCCTTCATGCATTTGTCATCTTTGCTTCTCTGTCAGGGTCTTGTCAGATACCCTGGTAATCTGCTCAGTTCATTTGTGAGCATAGCCAGAAGTACCTGGGAATTAGATCAACGTTTCCATCTCTATTTTGTACTTTGTTCTCACACAACAGTCAGTTATATCTGAGCCTCTCAATTTGTCCCTTAGAGTATAACATTCAAAAGCATGTGCTTTGTCCTTCACTTCTTCCTTGTCTACCTGACTAATTTCTATTTATTTTTCACAATTACATTCATTTTTAGCTCCTTAAAAGTCTTTCATCATTCTCCTAGGAAATGTTAAGTCCTTTCTCTGTGTTTATATTCTTCTCTGAATCTTACTAACATAGAAGTATTTACTATTTCTTTCTTATAAGGGAGAATACATAATTACTTTTCTTTGCCTTTTCAGATTTTAGTTTCAGTTACTATATAGCAGTTAAAATTTAGATTCTTAGTAACCTAATTCATAGTGAAAACCTAAGATGTAAGCATTTTTCAACTGTCAGTCATAAGCTAGCAATTTAGAAATACACATTTTATAAATTTAAGAACATAGGCTTTCTAATGAAACTTTTTTAAACTTCAGAACAGAACATATTGACTAACAGATCTAAGTATCTTTTATTATGAAATAACAAGTCAAAAGTATGTAAGCATAAACTCATATTTAATAATTAATATCTTAACATTATATGTATTTGGAAATAATCCAGGCAATCAATGAACATCATCATAATTTTAATTAAGCTTAGCAAAATTCTAAGGTGTTTTTTTTTTTTTTTTTTTTGAGACGGAGCCTCAAGCTATCCCCCTGGGTAGAGTGCCATGGCATCACAGCTCATAGCAACCTCCAACTCCCGGGCTCAAGCGAGTCCCCTGCCTCAGCCTCCCAAGTAGCTGGGACCACAGGCGCCCG